>PVLC010020001.1:5921-29912 GCA_004027655.1 Graphiurus murinus | reverse complement strand
CCCTGAGTTCAATCCCAGCTCCGCCAAAAAAAAAAAAAAAAAGAAACAGGTCTTCATTAAGTTGCTGAGACTCGCTTCAAACCTGTGTTTCTCCTGTCTCAGCCTCCCAAATACTGGGATTATGAGCATCTGCCACCACACCCAGCTCTTTTTTTCTTCTATTTCATTTCATTTTGTAGTACTGGGATTGAACCCAGAGGCTTTCTACCTCTGAGCTACACCCCTAGTGCTTTTTATTTATTAAAGATGTGTGCCACCATGCCTGATGAGAGGTATATTTTATCCGAGGCTACTCATGTAATGGTTGATCACAGGTGACAGCAGGAAATCCAGGGGCACATCTGGAATATATGGGAATAAATCATCTTTTTTTGGTTAGGCATTGTCCTAGAGGTAGGAGTGTGTGTGTGTGTGTGTGTGTGTGTGTGTGTGTGCGCGCGCGCGCACGTGCGCACATCTGTCTGTGCATACATGTATGTATATGTTTGGGATATATGAGCAACTACAAAAAAAAAAAATGAGATAAGCATTGCATATAACTTGGTTATTCTCACCAAGGGGTGATTTTACCTCACCTCCCACCCCCAGAGAGGACATTTGACAATGGCTGCAGACCTTTTCTGTTGTCATAATTCGGGGATGGTGTTGCTATCGTGGCCCCAGGATGCTGGGAATCATGTGATGACCCAGGACACAGCAGGGGGAAAACAGCAAACCCACCCAAAGTGTCAGCAGTGCCTCCGTCGGGAAGCCCTGACGCGACCTCACACAGGCACCGCTTTGACTGTTTCACGTGTCTCCCTTCTCTTCCCAACACGTTTTCCTCCTATTGCTTTGACAGCATGTACAAGACATAAAATTCTCTCAGAGCTGTCTAAACGACTGCTTGGATTGGCTTCAAACAAACGTGACAGATGCAGTATTTTGGGCTCAAGTGCCTTGCCAGGCAAGCATATTCCCATTCGCACATCACTCTCTACAGCGACAGCGATAATATTCCGTGACTAAGAGGCTGCACATCCAACTTCCATGAAAACATTTCAAATCTCTCTCTCTCTCTCTCTCTCTCTCTCTCTCTCTCTCTCTCACGCTCTTTCTTTAAAACAGGATCTCCCTAAATTGCTAAAAAGTCTTGCTTTGTTGCAAAGGCGATTCTCCTGTCTCAGCCTCTCAAGTACTGGGATTACAGGCATGCACCACCATGCTTGGCTTATTTTTTTATTTTGAAACAGGGTCTCACTAAATTGCTGAGAGTCTCATTAAATTACTGAGGCTGGCCTTGAATCTGCAATCCTGTTTCAGCCTCCCAAGTACTGGAATTACAGGTGTGGGCCACCATGCTCATTTGTCATTTATCTTTTTTGCTTTTTTTTTTTTTTCCCCCAGTACTGAGGATTGAACTCGGGGGCATTCTACCTCTGAGCTACACCCCCTAGCCCTACTTTTTATTCTTTAATTTGAAACAGGGTCTCACTAAGTTGCAGAGAGCCACACTAAGTAGCTGAGGCTGGTCGTGAACTTGTAATCCTCCTGTCTCAGCCTCCCAAGTACTGGGATCACAAGTGTGTGCCATCACCCCGGCTGTTATTTACCTTTTGACACAAAGGTAAATGGGATTCTTTTTGGACATGCAAACACTTTAGTTTTACACAGATGAGTCTATATTTTATTACACTTGAATTGTGATGCATTCTGTTATATTCAGCACTTTCTTGAGTTGTCCACCATTTGGATAATCATGTAACCAGGCAACGCAGCTGGGGACGTTGGTGAGTCAGGAACACAACACACAGGTCTCCATCTGCATTTGCACCTCTTTCTTCATTGTAACTATTTATAACCGCATCTGCTAATGCCCAAGCATTAGCATATTAAAATGCATACTATAGCACAAATTAATTTTCTTTTATTTCTCAGTTATCTGAAAATTAGAGCATTATATTTATTTCATTGGAACTTTGATTCATAACCTTTGTTTTTCATTTTGGAACAGCAAATATTTGTTTTAAAAAGAGGGCATTTGGAGCCGGGCGTGGTGGCGCACGCTTGTAATCCCAGCATTCGGGAGGCTGAGACAGGAGGATCTGGGTTCGCGGCCAGCTTCAGCTACCTAGTGAGGCACTCTGCAACTTAGTGAGACTCGGTTTCAAAATAAAGAATAAAAAATAGGGCTGGGGGTGTAGCTCGGAGGTAGAATGCCCGAGTTCAATCCCCAGTACCGCAAAAAAAAAAAAAAAAAAAAAAAAAAAAAAAAAAAAGAGGGCATTTGGTCTAATAGGATGAGGTGCCCATCTGTGCAGGAGAATAAGAGCTATACCAGGACCTTGGATTTCTCACCATGTGTGAAGGATGACAGACAGTATTAGAGAAACAATCATAGCCAGGTGTGGTGGCGAACACATGCAATCCCAGTACTTCAGAGGTTGAGACAGGAGGATCACAGGTTGGAGGACAGCCTCAGCTACTTAGTGAGGCTCTATACAACTTAGTGAGACACCGTTTCAAAATAAAAAATAAGAGCCTGGTGTGGTGGCACACTCCTGTAATCCTAGTACTTGGGAGGCTGAGACAGGAGGATCACAGGTTCGAGGATAGCCTCAGCAAATAGAGTCTCAGCAACCTAGGGAGACCCTGTTTCAAAATAAAAAATAAAAATGGGCCTGGGGATGTAGCTCAAAGGTAGAAGGCCCCCTAGATTCAATCCCCAGAAACACACACACACACACACACACACACACACACACACACACCAAAAACAAAAACAAAAAAACAAAAAACAAAAACAAAGATGGGCTCTAGATTCAGATATACCTGGGTTTGAATTGCAATTTACTAGTCATGTGACCTTGGAAACTTCAATCTTTTCTTCAGTTTGCATACTAAAGTATCTACCTGTGGGGATTGTGTGAGTGTCAGTGACGTGATATGTTCACAGTCAAAACACAGAGCTTGGAAAATAGCAAGCTTTCTACTAAAATAAACGACCTTAGTTGCTTTAGTAGGTTGCAGGAAATACCATTTTTCCACTTGGACGAGTCAGCTAAGAGATTAGTGACTTAGCCATAGTCACACAATCAGCAAAGGACAGAGGAAGGGTTGGAATCCACTGATTCCTTTACAGGCTGAATATTTATACACACACACACACACACACACACACACACACACACACACCAAGAATAACAAATAAGAAATGCTTTATATGCTGCTCAGTAATCGCCTTGTCCTGTAGCCTATTGTGTCAAAATTTGAAAAATTTACCAAGCTGTGATTAAAAAATCTAGAACTGGTTTGGTGTGCAGGACAATGATAAGTTATTATTCTTGCCATAGAATCTTCATCTGAAGCCGCACGCTTGTAATCCCAGCATTCGGGAGGCTGAGACCGGAGGATCCGGGTTCGCGGCTCGCCTCAGCTACCTAGTGAGGCACTCTGCAACTTAGTGAGACTCGGTTTCAAAATAAAGAATAAAAAATAGGGCTGGGGGTGTAGCTCGGAGGTAGGATGCCCCTGAGTTCAATCCCCAGTACCGCAAAAAAAAAAATCTTCATCTGCAAGGTGGGGCTAACAAGCCTGCCTCCTTGTTAACGTAAGGATGAGTTACATATTTGCTTTGGACTTCATGGAGAAAGATGCCACTCAGGTGGTAGGCATGTCACTAGGATGGTGTTCCTGTAGGACTGTTGTGACAGAATACTCAAGTCACCAGCCCTCTGCCTGTCAGCATCACCAGCTGTGCCGTGTCAAGCCTCAGTGCTAGGCAATATTGTGCTCTTGGCTGTTTTCTCCCCATTTTTTTTTTTTCTAAGTTCTGCTTTAGAGAAAAACAGTAGGATGGACTTTCCTCCTTTCCTTCCTTCCTTCCTTCCTTCCTTCCTTCCTTCCTTCCTTCCTTCCTTCCTTCCTTCCTTCCTCCTCCTTTTTTTTTTGTGTGGCATTGGGCAGGCATGGTGGTGCGCTCTTGTAATCCAAGTTCTTAGGGGGCTGAGACAGGATGATTGCAGGTTTGAGACTAGCCTCAGCAACTTAGCAAGACCCTCATCAACCTAGCAAGGCCCTGTTTCAAAATAAAAATAAAGCAAGATGTGGTGGTGCATGCTTGTAATCCCATTACTTGGGAGGCTGAGACAAGAGAATCACAGGTTTGTGGCCAGATCAGCTACTTGGTGAGGCCTTCTACAACTTAGTGAGACCCTGTCTCAAAATAAAGAATTAAAAATAGGGCTGGGGGTGTAGCTTGGAGGTAAAATGCCCCTGGATTCCACCCACAGTACCACATATAAATAAATAAAATAAAAATAAAAATAAAATAGGCTGGGCATGGTGGCACACACTTGTAATCCCAGTACTTGAGAGGCTGAGACAGGAGGATCATAGGTACATAGCCAGCCTCAACTACTTAGTGAGGCCCTCTGCAACTTAGTGAGACCTTGTTTCAAAATAAAGAATAAAAAATA
The DNA here is from genome assembly GCA_004027655.1 of Graphiurus murinus. Taxonomy (NCBI): domain Eukaryota; kingdom Metazoa; phylum Chordata; class Mammalia; order Rodentia; family Gliridae; genus Graphiurus; species Graphiurus murinus. The sequence continues at coordinate 25,455 of PVLC010020001.1, read as the reverse complement.
GAGCCTGGGTGTAGCTCGGAGGTAGAATGCCCCTGAGTTCAATCCCCAGTACCACCAAAAAATAAAATAAAATAGGATCCAACTAGAAGCATAGCTCAGAGGTAATATGCCCTTGGGTTCAATCCCAAGCACCCAAAAAACAAAAACAACAACAACAACAAAAACTCACACACACACACCATGTCCATGAATACTCCTTCCATTCCTAAAAACCCTGCAAAGTTGAGGGACCAAGGAGAACGGGTCTGGCTGGAATGTCCAGATACACAGTGTCTTGAAGGACAGTGGCTTTCTCTCATGCACACTGGGAACTAGGGCAAGCTAATGTTATCTGTGGAAAGTTGCTAAGCAACCAACGCTGATGATGTCATTGCTTTCTGCAGCCTAACACACAAAACCCCTTCTGGAGTGGGGACTGGGGCGAAACTGAGGGCACTGTGGAAGGGATACGTGTTACTCGTCCAACCCGCCACCACTGGATGAAACACAAGGGAGAGGAGGCACTGCTTGGCCACGCACAGTGAGGGACAGAGGCGCTCTCAGCCTGTGGCCACTGGGCCTTCCCTGTACGCACTTCTCAATAAAGCACCATGCCTTGAATGCCGACTCCAGGTATTTTCTTTGATCTCTTGGCAACCTGCCCCACTGCCCCAACTGCGCTTTCGACCTCGCCAGTGGTATAATGGCATACAGGCACACTGCCTACATTACTCTATAGGTCTTTTTCTTTTTTGGTACTGGGAATAGAACCCAGGGGAGATCTAGATCCTACACCGATACCCTCAGCCCTTTTTATTTACTTATTTATTATTCTTTTTGTGTGTGTGTGGTGCTGGAGATTGAAACCAGGGGTGTTCTACTTCTTAGCTACATCCCTAGACCTATTTTATTTATATATTTATTTATTTTGTAGTACTAGGGATTGAACCCAGAGGCATTCTACCTCTGAGCTACACCCCCAGTCCTATTTTTTATTTTTTATTTTGAAACTGGGTCTCACTAAGTTGCAGAGGTCCTCACTAACTAGCTGAGGCTGTCTGTGAACCCGGATCCTCCTATCTCAGCCTCCCAAGTACTGGGATTACAAGCATGTGCTACCACGCCCAGCTCCTATTTTATTTTTTATTTGGAAACAGGGTTTTGCTAAGTCGTTGACAGCCTTACTAAGTTGCTGAAGCTGGCTTTGAACCTGTGATCCTCTCGTCTGAGCCTCCCAAATACTGGAATTATAAGTGTGTGCCACCATGCCTGGCTTTTATTTTTTATTTTAAAAGAGGGTCTCACAAAGTTGCTGAGGCTGTCCTTGAACCTATGATTCTCCTGTCTCAGCCTCCTAAGTACTGGGATTACAGGCATACACCACCATGCTCAACTTATAACTCTTTTCTTAATGCTGTATCTTAGAATTCATTCCACTTTGGGCTATACAAAGTTGTCCTATTCTAGTAAAAGTTGCACTGTATTTGGCTACATTGATAAACCAGTTTAATCAGTTTTCTATTAGCAGATATTCAGCTATTTATAATGTTTTGCTACTATACAAAATGCAGCAACGACTATCCTTGTCATTAAAAAAAAAAACCAAAAAACAACTGGAGTTTAAATTCCTAGAACTGTTTTTAAATATTGCTAAATTGCTTGCTCTAGAGGCTGTACCAATGTCTATTCTCACCAGTAACTTTTTTTTTTTTTTTTTTTGGTACTTGGGATGGAACCCAGGGATATTCTACCTCTGAGCTAGACTCCCACCCCTATTTTATTCTTTTATTTTGAAACAGGGTCTCGTTACATTGCAGAGAGCCTCACTAAATTGCCGAGGCTGGCTGTGAACCTGTGATCCTGCTGTCTCAGCCTCCCATCTACTGGGGTTACAGGCGTGTGCTACCATGTCTGACACCTGCATGCATTTAAATAATGGCTTATATCGATGATAGAAACACAGAAACTTCCTTATAAGGTAAGTGATTAAATTCTGGGAAGACTGGGGAAGTCCTCTAAGATAAACAAGAATAACCCACTTTAAAAGGGGTTGGTGGTATAGCTAAGAGGTGGAGAACCTGGGTTCAATTCCCAGCTACACACACACACACACACACACACACACACACACACACACACACGATTACTCACCTTTGTGTTTCATGTCCAGAATAATTTATTATTTATTTATTTATTTATTTATTTCAGTACTGGGGATTGAACTCAGGGGCATTCTACCTCCAAGCTACACCCCCAGCCCTATTTTTTATTCTTTATTTTATTTTATTTTTTTTGCGGTACTGGGGATTGAACTCAGAGGCATTCTACCTCCGAGCTATACTCCCAGCCCTATTTTTTATTCTTTATTTTGAAACCGGGTCTCACTAAGTTGCGGAGTGCCTCACTAGGTAGCTGAGGCTGGCCGCGAACCCAGATCCTCTGGTCTCAGCCTCCCGAATGCTGGGATTACAAGCGTGGGCCACCACGCCCGGCTTATTCTTTATTTTGAAACAGGGTCTCACTAAGTTGCGGAGGGCCTCACTAGGTAGCTGAGGCTAGCCTCGAACCCGGATCCTTCGGTCTCAGCCTCCCAAATGCTGGGATTACAAGCGTGTGCCACCACGCCTGGCTCCAGAATAGTTTATTACAATATGTTGATTTTATAAAGAGAAACAGGAAAAATTATGTTATGCTCATTGCTTATGCCCATTTATCTAGTCTGAGGTTTCTCAAAGTATGATTGGCAGATTACCTACATTAGAACCACGTGATGGGGAGGAGAGAGGAAGGGCTTTTGAAAAATGGATCTTTCTCAGGCCCATCCCAGACTTGGGAAACTTGGAGTCTCTGAGGTATGGACTGAGTTCTCACTGTTGATCTTTACACCCATCTTCATTTGGAAACAATTGCTCTGACGTCAGAGAAGGAAAATCTATAGGCAGACAAGTACCCTTACTTTTTCATTTTTTATGGGATTGAACTCAGGGGCATTCATTCTACCTCTGAGCTACACCTCCAGCCCCTTTTAGATTTTGTTTGGAAATAGGGTCTTACTAGGTTGCTGAGGCTGGTCTCAAACCTATCCTCCTATCTCAGCCTCCCAAGTACTGGAATTACAGATGTACACCTGTAAAAATGTCTGGTGTAATTTTTTTTATATACTGGGGATTGAACTCAAAGGTATTCTACCTCTGAGCTACCCCAAGCCCTTTTTTATTCTATAACAAGGTCTCACTAAGTTGTTGAGGCTAGTCTGGAATCTGTGATCCTCCTGTCTCAGTCTCCCAATCATTGGGATTAGAGGGTGGGCCACCACGCTCAGCTATCTCAGCTATTTGTGTGTGTGTGTGTGTGTGTGTGTGTGTGTGTGTGTGTGTGTATGTGTGTAGTACTGAGAATTGAACTTGGGGCACTCTGTTGGGGGTGCCGGGTTCATTCCTCAACTCAGGAACTCAGGATCTGCAGGGTCATTGGCTGACATCATGGAAAATAATTTCAGCAGGTGCCTGTCAGAGACAGAGATGTTTATTTAGGAAAGTAGGAAATATACATTCAAGGGAGAAAGTGGGCCATCTCAAGAGGGAGAAAGACCCTTGGGGAAGTGCAGGGCTCTTTTTTTTTTATTTTTATAGGGGCTTTTCATGAGGGTGGGCTAGACTAGGAGGTATGTGAGCATGGCCTCAGTCCGGTATCCCAAGGCAGTTTCTGGTGATCTGGTCAGCCTGATGCAGGTCTTCATTATCTGATTAACAGATAAGCTGGAGAATGTCCTAAATTATAGGCTTCTCAAGATATCGTATCTGTCTTGTTAACAATGCACAGGGCAATTATAGTTTCTTTCAGTTAACTCTAGTATCTATAGATTTCCCAGAAATTGGGAGAGACAAGCCTGGGAAAGAACTGGTTTGGGGAGTAAAGGTTGAGGCATGTTAGCACCAGGTCCTTATATTAAAGTTATGTTTTACTTTTCCTTCCTGTCTCATTTCTATCTATTTATTTCTTCTATCCTACAAAAATTCTACCTCTGATCTATATCCCCTCCCCCCAGCCCTATTTTATTTATTTTGAAACATGGTCTCTCTAAGTTGCAGAGGGCCTTGCTAGGTTGCTGAGGCTGACCACAACCCTGAAATCCTCCTGTCTCAGCCTCCCAAATTCTGGGATTATAGACACAGACCACCACGCTTGGATACTAACTTTTTAAAAATGACAAAGTAATACACTTTTACTGTAAAACATTTAAAAAAGACAGCTAAGCAAACAGAGAGAAAGAGAGAGAGAGAGAGAGAGAGAGAGAGAGAGAGAGAGAGAGAGAGAGGGAGAGAGAGAGAGAGAGAGAATAGTAGCATTAATACTACTTCAAGCACCAGATATATAGCCCTATGAGTCTAGTACTATTGCTGCCCATCCCCATTTTACTGATAAGGAAACTGAAGTAGAAATGTTAAGCGAGTTTTGTAATAAGATACTGCTAGTAAGTGGTGTTGCCTATGATGTAAACTTTAGTGTTCCCAAAGCCTAAAGTCAAATCCCAGGTCATTCATTCTTGGAATTCAAGAGCATAGCTTCAAATGAATTTGCCAGATACCAGCTGCAAATTGTTCTTACCATTTTCTTACCCACATGTACTTACAAGTTAACAGAGAAACTTTCTTACTCTCAACCTCAGCTAGATGATCCTGTTTTTCTCATTGTGTGTTGGGTAAAATGGGTAGTGATGGTGGCCAATGGGGGATGCAGAGAAGGAGTCTCGGAAAATATCTCCAAGCATTATCTGCTATGTAGGCAACTATCTAGCTTTTATATTAAAATTATATGATGAATATAAGTTTGCATCAACTTCTATTCCCACCAGTTGTGTGTGAGTGCGAAGTTTCATAAGATATTTACCGTGATGAATATTAATAAGGGCTTCAAATGATGTTTCCTTATCCTTTCATTAAACTGTGGAATGGCCAGGCGTGGTGGCGCACACTTGTAATCCCAGTACTTGGGAGGCTGAGACAGGAGGATTGCAGGTTGGCAGCCAGCTTCAGCTACTTAGTGAGGCCTTTGGCAACTTAGTGAGACCCTGTTTCAAAATAAAGAATAAAAAATCAGGCTGGAGCCTGGCGTGGTGGCTCACACTTGTAATTACAGCATTTGGGAGGCTGAAACTGGAGGAGCCTCCCAAATGCTGGGATTACAAGCGTGTGCCACCACGCCCGGCTCATTATTCATTTTAAAAATTATCTGTCAATCCTCATGAGAATGTAAGCTCCAGAGCCAGGGGTGAATACACTCTCTTGTAATCCCAGCGCTTGGGAGGCTGAGACCGGAGGATCGCAGGTTCCAGGCCAGCGCGCAGGAATTTAGCGAGACCATGTTTCAAAATACACCCCTGGGTTCAACCCTCCAGCACCATCTCCCCCACGCCCAACACACACAAATATAAACTCCAGGAGAGACGGTACCGCGACGTCCCTGACACCCACAGCATCCCCAATGTCTAGAATCCTGCGCCAAACATGTCCAGCGAATGAACAAATTGAGAACCTCTCCACTTCATTTTCCACCTGCCCTTTTAAATTCCCTCCGAACCGACCCACTCGGAATCCAACTCTGCCTCGCCACTGGTCGGAGTTTGGGTCGTTGCTTCTGGCAACCACTGTTTCCCACCAGCCGCGTCGTGGCCCCGCCCCGAGACGTCGAGACTCCGCCCAACAGAAAAAAAATCCGCGCTCGCCCTTTAAGCCGCCGGACTTCCGGTCACGTGCCCCGCGGCGCCGGAAGAGGAAGTTTCGTCTCGGAGCGCTGCCTCGCTCGTCCGAATTCGGTGGCGCCACGTCCGCCGGTCTCCGCCTTCTGCACCGCGGCTGGGGCGGCTTCCGCCTCGACACCTTCCACTCGCGGAGCCGGCCGCATCGTGAGCGGGCCGGCACGGGCAGACGCGCGCCTGTGCGCATCCTGGCGACCTGAGAGGCGAAGATGTCGGACATCGGGGACTGGTTCAGGAGCATCCCGGTCATCTCGCGCTACTGGTTCGCCGCCACCGTTGCGGTCCCCTTGGTCGGCAAGCTCGGCCTCATCAGCCCGTCCTCTTTCTTCCTGTGGCCCGAAGCCTTCCTCCATCGCTTCCAGGTACTGGCCGGCGTCCGGGAGCGGAGACTACAAGCCCCAGGCGGCCCCGTGGCGGCGGAGCGGGGCCTGGCGCGGGGTGCGCACGCAGGGCATGGTGGGACTTGTAGTGTGTCCGGCTCCAGCGGTTTAGGGCGGAGTTCTGGGGGTTCCCGGGGGGCCCAGAGGTCTGGAGCTAGGGCCTGGGTAACTGGAGACGTGGGTTTAGCCTAGTGAGAAGGGACTGACTTCACCTGTATAGTAAACTTGTGCTTCTCGCCCTCCGCACCCAGTGAAGGAGGCAATGAGAAGGTTAATCGTTTTCCCTTTTTTTTCTCAATACTAGTTGTCAGTGACAGTGATTAATAGGCTGGGTCTACCTGTAGAAGTACCCGCTGACCTCCTTCTGTCACCCACGTGGGTTCCGTGGTGTCAGCTTAAATCTGTAGAGTCCACTTGACCAACTTCTAGCTGGGTTGTTTTCATGTTAATGGAGTGCCCCACCTTTTCGGATTGATTTACGATCAGAGATCCAAGGAACAAGTTTATTTGTATGCGTTCTCCTTAGGCCCTAACCTAGTGTTCATATATTCAATAATTGAATATATGAACGAATGAGTAAAGATAACTTTACTTTCTTAAGAAACGGAAGACCTTGTTATTAAGCGCAAAGGAATATCATTCCTGAATATAATTCCTGGGAAGAGAATGTTAGCTTCGTGGAAGTTATATTTATTCACTGGATTCTGTGATTTAAAACTTTAATCAGTGACGGGTCAGATTTTAAGATCTGACATTAATTCCAGCACATTACTCGGCCAGTGGATAGCACTCTTCTTTCTTCCTCAGACTGTTACTTCGTAGTCTCTTTTGTTGGTGTCTAATCTTTCTGACTTTAAAAGTATGTTGGGGTGTCCCCCTCGGATTTGTTATGACTTCTTCTATAGGACCCCCCCCCCCCGCTGTGCCCCTAGGTGATCTCATTCAGTCTCATGGCTTTAAGTATTTTATACAAATGGAACTATCCAATATAAATACAGTTAAATATTTTTCAGTACGTGTGTGTGTCTCTCTTTATTTATTTTGGTGGTACTGGAGATTGAACCCAGGGGTGTTTTCCCTCTGAACTACACAACCCTTTTTTTTTTTTTTAATTTGAGACAGGGTCGGCCATGGTGGCACAGCTTGTAATCCCAGTACTTGGGAGGCTGAGACTGAAAGATCCAGGTTCACGGCTAGCCTCAGCTACTTAGTGAGGCCCTCGGCAACTTAGTGAGACCTGTTTCAAAATAAAGAGTAAAAAATAGGACCGGGGGCATAGCCTGAAGGTAGAATGCCCCTGGGTTCCATCCCCAGTACCACACAAAACAAAACAAAACAAAAATTGAGACAGGGTCTGGCTAAGTTGCCAAGGGCCTTACTAAGTTACTGAGGCTGGCCTCAAACCTGCGATCCTCCTATTTCAGCCTCCCAAGTACTGTGATTACAGGTGTGCACTGCCACACCTGGCTCAGGTGTGTCTCTTTATTTCTAGATTGTACATTCACCAGACTTCCGGAAATCAAAATTTGGATGACCAATAGGCATCTCAATCAAACTTAACATAGTCAAAACCAAATCCCCTTTTCTCTAGAAGTAAATTGCAACTCCATTACTAGAGGAGCTCAAGCTAATAGTTATGGAATGATCTTGACTTCCTTTTCTTTTCCATTGCATAATTTGTCAGGAAATACTATTGACTCTGCCTTAAACATATATCCAGAATATAACTCCTTCTTTTTTTCCAGTGTAAGCCATTAACATCAACCTTGTTCCTTTCAGTCTTTTCTCTGGACTGAGTAGCCCTTTTAAGACATGTTCAGTCAGTCTGCCCAGAATCCTCCAATGCCTTCTCAACTTGGTGAGTAAAATCCAAGTCCTTTCAGTAACCTGCAAGGCCCCCACTACATGTCTGCCTTCATCTCCTGCTGCTCATACCTTGTACATTAGGTTCTTTGATGGAGTCCTTGCTGTTCCTTTAGCATCTAACTCAATCCCTCCTCAGTGCCTTTGCATGTTATTTCTCTACCGGAGGAAGATAACCATGTCGCTCTTGCTCGCCTTCTATCCTTCAGGTTGTACACAAATGCCATCGTATCAGCAAGGCCTTCTCTGATCACCTTTTATGAAATAGTACTCCTCCTCTACTCCATCTTCCTTATCTTTAATTTTTCTTGCTACTTATCACCTTCTCAGAGATAAAGTTCCATGAGAGCCAAATCTTTGTCTTGTCTACTGCTGTCTTTGTTACCTAGATTAGTGCCTGACACATAACAGGTATGTGTATATTGGTTGAATAAATTAAATTGCTGTGTGCTGGGCACTGGGATACAGTAGGGAATAAGACAGAAAAGGCTTCTGCTCCCACGTGGAATATAGAAGGAGAGGCATGATGGAGATATAATATTTGATAGACTGCTGCAGAAAAGCCTCAGAAGACATTTGAAGATGTTTCTGAGTGAATCTTGCTCTGGACACACAACTTTCCAGAAAGAAGGGATAATAAGTTGAAAGGCTTCGAGGCAGGAACTAGGAACAAAAAGAAGACTGAGTAGGTAGTATAGAGTCAGCTATAAGGGTGAGGATTGGTAGATAAGGACAGGGATGTGGCCAGGGGTGAGTGCTATAAAGCAAAGGTAGAAAAGTAGGGAGTGGACCATAGGGGTCTACATACAGGTCATGTTAAGAGTCTTGAACTTTATTTCATATCTTGTTTTATTTATTACAATTACTGTTACTATTTTGCAGTTCAGGGCATCAAACCCAGGATCCTGTGCGTGTTGGCAAGGGCTCTGCCACTGAACTTTGTTTTGAGAGCCCTGTGAAGCATGACAAAGGGCTGACAGATTGCTGTGGCTAATGTGTGGAGTAGACTTGGTGTGTGGGGAAGGGCTAGGTAATGGGATCAAAGAGAAACTAAAGCTAGGAAGCAAGAGAGATTGTGGTTGTGGAGATAGAGAAAAGTGGATAGATTTGGCGGTTGGAGCAGGTAAGATTGCCACGGAATGGAAAGGAGGGGTATGTGGGTGGAGAAATGAGAACTCAAAGATATCACTGTTTTCACAGGAGCAACTGAGTGGATGGCGCAACCCTTTATAGAGGTTGAATCAGGTGTGGGGAGTGGGGGTGAACGGGTATGCTCTGGCCCTTGTTAAGTCTTGAAGTGCTTTATAGGCATTTGAGTGGAGAAGTCAGGTAGACAATTGGATATAGGAACATGATTCTCTAGTACAACCAGAGTTACATACTGTTTTCTGTTTATATACATTAGAATATTTGTTGCCAGAGTGCATGTTGGGTAATGTGCATGCATGGAGAGCAGTGGTTGTAAACCATTTTGCAAGAAGGACCTGGCCCAAACTGGCTTCTTCTTGAAAAATTTTGCTCCTTTGTGTAGTCAGATTAGTAGAATGATTGACCTAAACAAGTCTTTCTAATAGGTTGCAGGTATATAATGCTAAAAGCGATGGACTTGATCAGAAAGAGTCATCATTCCTGTCACACCTTTCATGATTTCCCCATCTTCCTTGCATTGTTTCTCCCAGGCTGGTTATCTTGAGACTGGGAGAAGCTGCTAGCAGGAGGCAGGCCACAGCACAGACTGCCTGGTGTGGAAGGATGAGTAACTATATCTTGTCTCTGCCTCCTGTTACTTTGATCTTGCTCATTCCATTCTGGACAAGTTTAGTTCTCAGCCCCATCTGGAGGAACTTGTTTGCAGTCCAGGAAAATTTGCATCTGGTTAGCTCAGGTGGGAGGACAGATGTGTGTTGTGCTTTTGCAGAATTCTGCAAGAGGCTCATCTTTCCTTAGAAGCTGGATCTTTAGTAGTTTACAAGAATTCAGAGATGATTGATTTGAAATTGTGCATGCATGGTGGAAGAGACAAGAGTTATTCTCCTTTTTATTTGTAGTTTTTTTCTGTGTAGCTTGAGTGGTGGTTTTGAACTCCAAAGTTTAAATGTTACTTTGGATAGATCAAAATAGGTGTGTGCTAACACTCACTACTTGGTTATCTAAAATTTCTTCCTATTCCTAGTCTCTCAGACTTATATTCATCTGTCAGATGGTTCACAATGATGAAATGTCTTCATATTGGTGTCTGCTTACAAGATAGATGACAATTCTCTGCCATGCTTGCGTGTTTTTCTGAGATTATGTCTCCCAGGGCTGCCTGTGCTGGTATTTCTTTGGGCAAAATAACATCACTCCCTTTCAGCTATATTGTGCTTTTCTACATGTTATCTCATTCAGTTCTCACAATCACCCTGAGAAAAGGGTTAGCCCACTTTATAGAAAACTGCAATCTCACTTTGTACTCAGTAAGTTGAAGATAGCTCCAATTTATTTATTTATTGGTACTGGGGATTGAACTCAGGGGCATTTTTGAGCTATACCCTCCCAGCCCTATTTTATTTATTTATTTTTTATTTTTTTGAGGTACTGGGGATTGAACTCAGGGGCATTCTACCTCCGAGCTACACCCCCAGCCCTACTTTTTATTCTTTATTTTGAAACAGGGTCTCACTAAGTTGCGGAGTGCCTCACTAGGTAGCTGAGGCTGGCCGCGAACCTGGATCCTCCAGGCTCAGCCTCCCGAATGCTGGGATTACAAGCGTGCGTCACCATGCCCAGCTTATTTTTTATTTTGAAACAGGATCTCACTAAGTTGCAGAGGGCCTCACACGGTTGCTGAGGCTGGTCACAAACCTGCAATCCTCCTGTCTCAGCTTCCCAAGTGCTGGGATTATAGGCATGTGCCACCCCATCTGGCTAAGTTATTTCATTTAATTCCTTTGTATAATAGCTTCCAAAAAATAATTGTTTAGCAAAACATTTTGGAAGGTGAATTCTTCCAGAGCAATTATAATAAATTGTTTTTCCTTTTCTGTTAGAGTAGAAAGACAAAAGGGGTTCCAGTGGTTGAGTCATGGTCTCAAGGCCTGGTTTACTAGTTGTGTGCCCTTAGGTAAGTTACTTATCCTGTCTGAGCTTCAATTTCAAGTAGGGATAATATAATAGTGTATTAACTCTAAGGCTCCATTGATTATATGGTGCTCCATCAATTTAATGCAGCTTTTTTTGGAAGAGGGAGTAGCAATTACATTAAATGAGTACATTAATTATAAGACACATCCTAATTTCAGAAACATAAAGATGAATACCTTCTTTTTTTGCGGTACTGGGGATTGAACTCAGGGGCATTCTACCTCCGAGCTACACCCCCAGCCCTATTTTTTATTCTTTATTTTGAAACCGAGTCTCACCAAGTTGCGGAGTGCCTCACTAGGTAGCTGAGGCTGGCCTTGAACCCGGATCCTCTGGTCTCAGCCTCCCGAATGCGTGCGCCACCACGCCCGGCTCTAGATGAATACCTTCTAATCAAGGAAATATGTTATCTACTTCATGCCTCTGCTAAATAGAACACACAGAAAAATGTTTGTAAAATGCCCAGTAATAGTCTGATAAAGTCTATTCAACATAGTTGAGACCCTTACTAAGTTGCTGAGGCTGTCCTTGAACCTGCGCTCCTCCTATCTCAGCCTCCCAAGTACTGGGATTACTGGCATGCACCACTGTGCTCAGCAAATAGTTGACTATTTCTGTATCAGCCAATAATAATTTCTACCTTACTCCATGGATAGATTCTAATTTTAATTTGTAATTGGATTAGAAATATAACTGCTGATTTCTTTTTCTCCACACCCCCCCCCCTTTAAAAGCATCCCAGAAGCTGGATGTAGTGGGGTACACTTACAATCCCAGTACTTGGGAGGCTGAGACAGGAAGACTGAAGATTTGTGGCCAGCCTCAGCTACTTAGTGATGCGCTCTGCAACTTAGTGAGACCCTGTTTCAAAATAAAGAATAAAAATATGGCTGGGGATATAGCTTGGAGGTAAATGCCCCTGGGCTTAATCCCCAGTACCACAAAAAAGAAAAAAGCATTCCAGAGCTGGGCTTTACCTCCAGTGCTTAGAAGGCTGAGACAGGAGGATCATAGGTTCGAAGCTAGCCTCAGCAATTTAGTGAGGCTGTCAGCAATTTAGCAAGACCCTGTTTCCAAAAAAAAAAAAAAAAAAAAAAAAAAATGGGGTTGGGATTATAGCTTGGAGGTAGAATGCCTCTTTGTTCAATATCCAACACACACACACACACACACTAAATAATTAAATAAATAAATAAATAAATGCATCTCCCAACCAGGTTTGGTGGTATGTACCTGTAATCCCAGTTCTTGGGAGGCTAGGACAGAAGGATCGCGTTTGAGGCCAGCTTTAGCAATTTAGCAAGACCCTCACTGTGTGAATATAATACGGTTTACCCATTCTACTGTTAATGGATCTTTTGAGTAGTTTCCAGTTTGGGCTTATAGGAACAGAACTGCTGTGAACATTTTAGCACATGGCTTAGTGAACATATATACTTATTGGTGAATATAGGGATGCTTTTCTGTTTAGTACATGCTTAGGAGTAGAAACAATGGCTTCTAGTAGCTTTTTGAAAGCCCTAACTTGATACTGAGTTCCTTCCATTTTTAAAAAGTGAATGAAAAGGGCCTTTTCTTGCCTACTTAGTATATTAAAAAACCAAGAGAAACTGGGCACAGTACTGCATGCCTGTAATCCCAGTACTTGGGAGACTGAGACAGGAGGATTGCAGGTTCAAGGCCAGCCTCAGCAACTTAACAAGATCCTGTTTCAAAATAAAAAAAGGGCTGGGGCTATAGCTAGGACGTAGAATGGCCTGGGTTCAATCTTCAGCACCAAAAACAAAACAAAACAAAAAAAACCCCAAATGGTGGGAGGGAGAAAGGCTATAGCTTTCTTTTTTTTTTTTTTTTTTTTTGCGGTACTGGGGATTGAACTAAGGGGCATTCTACCTCCGAGCTATACCCCCAGCCCTATTTTTTATTCTTTATTTTGAAACAGGGTCTCACTCAGTTGCGGAGTGCCTCACTAGGTAGCTGAGGCTGGCCTCGAACCCGGATCCTCCAGGCTCAGCCTCCCAAATGCTGGGATTACAAGCGTGCGCCACCACGCCCGGCTCTATAGCTTTCTAACATCAGCATTTAGCGCATAGGTACTTGTCTTGCTTGGTGACTTGTGTAGTTCAAACCAACTGACCCTTTTTGTTTCAGAAATATCTTTGTTCTTCATACTTTAATAAAGCCACTCTAGGCTCTGAATGGCATTTATGGCATTTGTAATTATGTCAGTAGCAGATTTTGGAGATTTTAGTTACAGGATGGTTCAAATTATAATTTTAAAGTAATACAAAAATAATATTAAGCCTCTTAGATCAATGAAAGCCAAGTGTAACTCAAGGGTAAGCTTAATGAACGGGGAAGAGAAGTGAGGTATTTTGACAGACGATTTCTAAAGAACAGGTGCACACAGTGGCTAAAAATAGTGTTGTGTCATCAGCATTAGAGAAAATGTAGTCTAGAAAAAAAAAAAAAAAAAAAAAAACCTGAGGTTTCTTTTCTAAAATCAGTCCTTGAGTAATTTACAGGAATATGGGAGTAGTTTAAATGTGAATTTGTAAAAACCAGGTCCGTGGGCGTCTCCTAGAATATTGTGATAGTAACACACCCACACATACACATTTTTCTTTTACAAAACACCATTTTAGTCCACTTTTTAAATTCTAACCTTTTACCAACTTTTTAAGATAAGGAAACTAGCTGGGCGTGGTGGCACATTCCTGTAATCCCAGTACTTGGGAGGCGGAGACCTGGGGATCTCAGGTTTGAGACTAGCCTCAGCAACTTGGGCCCTCAGCAACGTAGTGAAACCGTTTCCAAAATAAAAAATAGGGCTGGGGCTGTAGCTCAGAGGTAGAATGCCCCTGGATTCAATCCCCAATACCAGAAAACAAAACAAACAAAAAACAAAAAAAGGAAGACAGGAGTCATAGAACAAGTATCATTTAGTAGATGAAGAAAGCCAACTGAAAGGCCCAGACTTCCGTGGTCCCATGTCTGCTAGGAGCCAAGGCCAGGGCTTGCTTCTATTCTGTACTCCCAGTGCTTTTTGTAAGCTCAGAGAGTAAATTTATAGGTATATTCCTGGTTTGTTTCAGGATTATACTAATATAATGGTACTGAAAGTTCTTATAGTGGTCATTATACTCCATACTGATGTTACTTGTGAGGCATTGTAAAAAAATAGAGGTTTAGCATCACAAATTCTGGAGTCACAGGGAAAATATTCTGGCTCCACCACTTATTCGCTGTATACCTTTTCTCATGCTGGTTCTTCTGTAAAATCCATCTCCTGACAGGGCATGGTCATGCACTGTAATCCCCCTAAACTACTTGGGAGCCTAAGACAGGAGGATCACAGGTTTGAGGCCAGCCTCAGCACTCCAATGAGACCCTGTTTCAAAATAAAAAATAAGCTGGATATGGTGGTGCACACCTGAAATCCCAGTATTTAGGAGGCTGAGACTACAGAATCGCAGATTCAAGGCCAGCCTCAGCAATTTAGCGAGAGCGTGTCTTAAAGTAAAAATTAGGGCTGGGCATGTAGCTCAGATGTAGCATATTCCTGGTACCAGATAAGTACATAAATACATGAATATTTAAAAATAAAAAAATAGGGTTGGGGGTGTGGTTTGGAGGTAGAATGCCCCTAAGTTCAATTCCTAGCCTACCCCCCCCCCAAGAAAAATTATCTCCTGAATTAGTACATATACATAAGCTGAGCAACACACTAATTTATTGATTTAAAAAAAAAACCTCAGTAACTATGGTAGGGCAAGTATTAGTATATGATTCCCCTTTTACAGGTGAAAATTGAGGCTGAGAAATAACTTGTCAGCAGAAACTTCAGGTCTTTTCAAATTACCTACAGCGTTCTTTTCATTAGATTGTATTATTTCTTTTTTTGGAATTGGAGATTGAACCCAGGGGCATTCTACCTCCGAACTACACCCCCAGCCCTATTTTTATTCTTTATTTTGAAACAAGGTCTCACTAAATTGTGGAGGACCTCACTAAGTTGTTGAGGCCAGACTTAAACCTGTAATCCTCCTGCCTCAGCCTCCTAAGTACTGGGATTACAAGTGTGTGCCATCATACCCAACAGATTGTACTGTTTCTATGATAAAGTTGTGAATAAATTCAGATGAATTTTAACCCATTTTGTTTTACTAGTTTAATACAGGATTCTTTAAGAGTCCTTTTTAAAAGCCGGGTGTGGTGGCGCATGTTTGTAATCCCAGCATTTGGGAGGCTGAGACCAGAGGATCTGGGTTTGCGGCCAGCCTCAGCTACCTAGTGAGGCACTCCGCAACTTAGTGAGACTTGGTTTCAAAATAAAAAATAAAAAATAGTGCTGGGGGTATAGCTCAGAGGTAGAATGCCCCTGAGTTCAACCCCCAGTACCACAAAAAAAAAACAAACCAAACCAAACCAAAACAAAAAATAGGGCTGGGGGTATAGCTCGGATGTAGAATGCCCCTGAAGTTCAATCCCCAGTACTGCCAAAAAAAAAAAAAAGAGTCCTTTTTTAAGCATATACAGTGTGTTTTCCTTCCCAGGGAATTAAGGTCTGAGGGTTACATTCATGTACTTGGAGAATGTAACCTGCCGGCTGTGAATCTGGCCAGGCTCCGTGACATGGCTGACATCCTCCATTCCAGCCGCACCTGATCCATGGTGCGTTTATGGTTCTCTGGGATTTTTTTTTTGGCGGTACTAGGGATTGAACCCAGGGACATTCTACCTCCAAGCTACACCCCCAGTCCTATCTTTTTTTTTTTCTATTTATTCTTTATTTTGAAACAGTATCTCACTTAGTTCTCTGTTAACTGGTATCTTCCAGTTTCAGCCTCTAGCACCACACCCAGCTTCTTTGGGATTTTTTATCAAGACCAACCTTACTTATGCTAGATCTTCTTTTGATGTGGTAATGTGCCATAGGACACATAGCTTTCAAGCCAAAAAAAAGCATCATGATGACTTTTCAAAAGTTTAGGAATGTCATCTACTTCACTATCATTTAATATTGTTTTGGAGGTACTAGTCAGCGAATTAAACAAGAATTAAATAAGGTACAAAATTTTATTTCGTATGCTCAGAAAGGCCAAGAGGTTCCTGTTTTCTTTTTTTTTTTGCGGTACTGGGGATTGAACTCAGGGGCATTCTACCTCCGAGCTATACCCCCACGCCCTATTTTTTATTCTTTATTTTGAAACCGAATCTCACTAAGTTGTGGAGTGCCTCACTAGGTAGCTGAGGCTGGCCGCAAACCCAGATCCTCCCGTCTCAGCCTCCCGAATGCTGAGGTTCCCGTTTTCAAATATGACAAATAGCTTTTGGTTGGGTATAAAAGGATATAGAGATATTTCTATAGGAATTTCTTGGCTGGGAATTATATCAATATAACATTGATATAATAAGGATGTTGGTTCTGAGTCATTTAGAAAAATAAAGTATTGAGACTCAGCCAGTCATTGGTGGTGCACTCCTGTAATCCCAGTACTTGGGATACCAAGAGGAGAATCACAGGTTTGAGGCCAGCTTCAGCAACTTAGTGAGACTCTCAGCAACTTAGTGAGACCCTGTTTCAAACAATAATGATGATGATGATAATAATAATAAGTAAAACAAAAGGGGCTGGGGTTAGAGCTCCGAGGTAGAATGTCCTGGGTTCAATCCCCAGTACTACTGATAAAGAAAGAAAAAAAATTGAGCTAAACCAAGAAAAGCATGACAGTTGTAGAAGAAAAAGGGGAAGGAGATTATTTAACTTTATCAGATATTAAAGTATAAAATTAGAAGTTAAAATATCTTGCTGTTGGTATAGACATCAGTTGCAAAAACAAGCCTTTAAAAGAAGACCTTAATATAAAAGGTAATAAATGTTCCATGAACATAGTTTTTTCAGATAATTGGAGAAAACATGAGTTACTTTATGGATGGGGATGGGAAGTCTTAATGACTGCCTAGAAAACTAAGTTGGATCTGTCATTCTTTAGATTAACTATGCAAATGCTACAGTAAAACTGTGAACATATTTTTATCCTTGGGGTGAAAGGTTTTGTAAACATGATATATGATGGATACATTCGCCTACGCATTAAACTTTTGCATGCCAAAATATATCAAAAATACCAGAAAAACATAAGTCTCATGACAGACCAGAAAATATTTGCAACAATGAGAAAGAGAAATTTCAATACCATATAAAGAACTGCAAATCTAGCAGAAAAACAGATAAAGAATATCCTAAAAATTTTAAAACACAAAAAGGTACTTAACTTTTCTCATAAGGTAAAAATTTTCACATTGGTGACTATAGATGTGCTAAATGATGAGCTTGTGTAGAGAGGACAGGCGCTCATCTGCATTTTAGGAGGAAGTATAAATTGATCAAACATTTCTGTAGGCATTTGGCAATATTTATAAAAATAAACACATATGTCTGTTAATCTAGCAGATTGATTCACAGGAATTTATCTTTATGTATGTGTATAAAGAGGATATTCAAGAATATTCACTGTGGCATCATAACAGCTTAAATGGTTTGAATATCCACATAAAAGCAATACTTTTAAACTAATAGAAATATTTTGTCAAGGGAATGAAACAAGGTATAAAATAGTCCAGTATAAAGCTGGATGTGGTGGCGCACCCTTGTAATCCCCGTACTTGGGAGGCTGAGACAGGAAGATGGTAGGTTTGAGGAAGCCTCAGCAAGTAGTGAGACACTCCTCAACCTAGTCAGACACTGTTTCAAAATAAAAATAAAATAGGACTGGGGGTGTAGCTCAGAAGTAGAATGCACCTGGTTTTAATCCCGTGTGTGTGTGTGTGTGTGTGTGTGTGTGTGTGTGTGTGTGTGTGTTTATATATATATCCAACAACAGAAACAAACTATATATATACAGTTTGTTGATGTTGATATATATATATATATATATATATACACATATATATATATATCAACAATAGAAACAAGCAGACAAAAAAAGTACAGCACAAATGTAGGGTGAATAATAATAACATATACAAAAAACTGACTGGTTCTTACTGGAAAGGAACTCAGGAAATAGTTTCTTTTTTTTTTTTTTTTTGTGGTACTAGGGCCTGAACCCAGGGACATTCTACCTCTGAGCTACACCCCCAGCCCTATTTTTTATTCTTTATTTTGAAACAGGGTCTCACTAAGTTGTGGAGAGTCTCACTAGGTAGCTGAGGCTAGCCGCGAACCTGGATCCTCCAGTCTCAGCCTCCCAAGTGCTGGGATGACAAGCATGTGCCACTACACCTGGTTGAAATCAAGTCTTTATAATTCATTTTTGGCATAGGCTTTATTGTGTACCTGATCTCAGTAAAGACTGACCATATACTTCTATAGTATTGTTTTTACAATTTGTTTAGAAGTTTTGTTGTGTATTTATTATGTCATTTTATTCCACAGATTTACAAATTAATGTGATAGTAATATGTATGAAATTTTCTTCAGTTTTCTCAGATTGTGTTGATGCTATCACTTTGGTAGCTCTCATTGAAGAGAATCCTTTGCAAGGGTTAATTTTGTTAATTAAAAGAAAAAAATTAATCCAGCTTAGAGAAACTAACAGCTGTGTTTATTTTGATCTGGACAGATTTGGAGGCCGATCACTGCCACCTTTTATTTCCCTGTGGGTCCAGGAACTGGATTTCTTTATTTGGTCAATTTATATTTCTTATATCAGTATTCTACACGGCTTGAAGCAGGTATGTTATCCATAGTTGTTTTAGGTCTTGTTTCTTTTTAATTTACCAACCCTGTGCTTACTTACTTGGAGGAGTTTTGTGGGCAGTTCCTGTTGCATAAGGGAGTGGCATAATGATAGCACATGCCCAGTGACTGTGCCAAGACTGTACAGGGCACTTACTTGACTTTTAATTCTCACAACATCATGAGTATAAAGTAGTACTCTTGCCATTTTGTAGATAACAAAAAAAAAAAAAAAAAAGACAGATCAAAAGTTTATGTGCCTTGCCCATTTCCTTAGTGGAGATTAAAACTCTTATTATGGAAAAAATTCAGAATTTACACGAAAGTAGAGAAAAATTGATGAACCTTTTTACTGAGATCAAATTCACATAATATAAAATACACCATTTTAAAAAGTTCTTCCGCTGGGCATGGTGGCGCACGCTTGTAATCCCAGCATTCGGGAGGCTGAGACTGGAGGATCCGGGTTCGCGGCCAGCCTCAGCTACCTAGTGAGGCACTCCGCAACTTAGTGAGACTCGGTTTCAAAATAAAGAATAAAAAATAGGGCTGGGGGTATAGCTCGGAGGTAGAATGCCCCTGATTTCAATCCCCAGTACCGCAAAAAAAAAAAAAACCC
This sequence comes from Graphiurus murinus, assembly GCA_004027655.1. NCBI lineage: Eukaryota > Metazoa > Chordata > Mammalia > Rodentia > Gliridae > Graphiurus > Graphiurus murinus. The sequence continues at coordinate 5,989 of PVLC010020001.1, read as the reverse complement.
CAACAAAATAAAGAATAAAAAATAGGGCTGGGGGTGTAGCTCGGAGGTAGAATGCCCCTGAGTTCAAC
>PVLC010020000.1:0-29738 GCA_004027655.1 Graphiurus murinus | reverse complement strand
AAAAAAAAAAAAAAAAAAAAAAAAAAAAAAAAAAAAAAAAAAAAAAAAGAAATAGAATTAATTTTTGTACATTGACTTTTTTTAAATACTGCAACTTTTTTGTTCAAGGAGTGCTTTGGTAGATTCTTTGCAATTTTCTGCATAGACTGCCATATTGCCTGTTAAGACAGTTGCATTTACTCTATCCAAACTTGTTTTTTGTTTCTTTCTTAATTTTTTTTTTTTTTTTGCCTCATCATAGTGGACAAGATTTCCAATAAGATTTTGAAAAGGAATGAGGAAAAAAGATATCCTTGCCTTGCTGACAATCGTCGAAGAAGAACTTTCTGTCTTTTGACATTAAAGATGATATTAGCTCTAGGTATTTTAATAGATGTCTGATTTCGATTTCCAATTTCTTGAGATTAAAAAAATTATGAATGGGTGCTGATTTTTTTTCACATGATTATTCTGTAGCTATAAAAATGATCAAATGGTTCTTCTTAAATTTGTTAACCTAACCATTTTCATCATTTGGGTTTTGGATGTTAACTTAGCCTGCTTCCTTGGAATAAACTTTAACTGGTTATGATATGTTAATCTTTTTATATATTGTTTGATTCTATTTCTTAATATTTTGTTGAGGATTTTTGTGTCTATGCTCATGAAGGATATTTATTTGAAGTTCTCTCTCTCTCTTTTTTTTTTTTTTTTGTGGTACTGGGGATTGAACTCAGGGGCATTCTACCTCCAAGCTACGCCCCCAGCCCTATTTTTTATTCTTTATTTTGAAACAGGGTCTCACTAAGTTGCAGAATGCCTCACTAGGTAGCTGAGGCTGGCCGTGAACCCAGATCCTCCAGTCTCAGCCTCCCAAATGCTGGGATTACAAGCATGTGCCACCACACCCGGCTGAAGTTCTCTTTAGTAATATCTTTGTTGGCTCTTGTTATTCAGATCATGCTGGCCTAAATGATTCCATTGAATCTAAGTTGTCCAATTTATAGGTCGAGAGCTGTTAACATTATTCCATTCTCATTCTTTTATTATCTTCACAATCTATAGTGATGTCTCCTTTTTCATTACCGATGTTGGTCAAATTATGTCTATCTCTATTTTTTTTTTCTTGGTCAACTTAAAGGTTTATCAATTTTATTGATCTTGTCAAGTAAGCAACTTTTAGCTTATCTATTATTTTTCCATTTCAATTGCAATAATTTGATGATCATCTTTATTATTTCTTTCCTACTGGTTGCTTTGAGTTTACTTTATTCTTCTTTTTCTATTTTATTAAGCTGGAGGCTGAGTTTACTGACTTGAGACTTTTCTTCTTCCAAATAAATCAGTGCTATAAAATTACTCTTAAGCAACTGTTTTAGCTGCATCTTTTAAGTTTTTTATGTTGTTCTTTAATTTTCTAAGAAATGAAAATAATTTAATTCAATGAAGATTTATTTCCTCTTTGGATTATTTACATGTGTTCTGTTTCTTTCCAAATATTTGGATATTTTCAGAATATCTTCTATTGATTTTGAGTTTAATTCTGCTATGATGAGAGCATAGTTTGTATGATTTGCATCCTCTTGAAGTTGTGAAGGTTAATGGTCCAGAATATGGTCTATCTTGGTGAATATGTACATAAAGTTACATGTGTCCTAAAAATATTGTGTTCTGTTTGGGGCTAGAATGTTTTGTAATGATCAGTTACCTCAATTTAACTGACAACATAATTCAGACTTTTATATTCTTTAAATTTTATGTCTACTTTCTATTAACTACTGATAGGGGAATATTGATATATCCAAGTAAAATTATGGATTTGTATGTCTCTTTTTGTTTCTATCGATTTTTGCTTCATATGTTTTAAAGCTCAGTTTTTAGGTGTGTACATGTTCAGGATTGTTATGCCTTCTTTGGAGAATTGGCCTCTTTATTATACAATATTCCTCTTTATCTTTTATAATATTCTTTATTCTGAAGACTATTTTTATGATGCTGTATAGGTACTCTGTCTTATTTTGGCTAGTGTTTGCATGGCATGCTTTCCCCATCTTTGTTCTTTTAACCTATTTATGTCTTTTTTATTCAAAGTGATTTTTTAAAATAAATAGCATATAGTTGGGTCTTGCCTTTGTAAGGAAAATTCTCCTGAAAGTCTATTAACTTATGTATTTAGATGATTTGCACTTAGTATGACTATTGATATGTTTAGAGTAAAATCTTTCATCTTGTTAGCTGTTTTTGTTCCCCCTATTTTTTTCTTTATTCTGTTACTGGTTTCTTTTAGGTTACTTGAACATTTTAAAATGAGTGTTGTTTTTTTTCTTATAAATTTATTATTTATATCTGTTTTACATTTTTAGTGAATGCCCTAGAGTTTATAATATGTGCCTTTTATCAGAGTCCATGTTCAAGTAATATACCATTTTGTGTATAGTATAAGGGCCTTACCACTGGATTCACAATTACCTCTATCCAATTCATCTTGCTACATTTATTGTACTTTTCATGTTCACATATTTTTATACTTTTATTGGCACATTATAGTCTCACATAATATAGTTGGCAGTGATAGTGACATATGATCACACAGCACTTGGTAGACACTTTTACATAATATGAGCACACAATACATTGCTACTATTTTTACTTTAGTTTTCTTTTAAGATAACACTAAGACAAAATGAATTTTATCTCTTCTCCATTTTGTCTCTTTTCCAATTTTATCTCTTCCATTCCCAGTGTTTGTAATTTGTTTAGCATGTTTGAGTTTCTGCCTGATATCCTACTCCTTCTATCTGAAGAAATTCTTTTAATGCCTCTTCTAGTGTAGGTATGCTATTGAACTTGCTTGGTAATGTCTTTTTCTTTCATTTAAAAAATATCTGTGCTGGTTATAAAATTCTGGGTTGGCAGATTTTTTTTTTTCTCTTTCTTTCAGTACTCCAAGGTTGTCACATCATTGTCTTCTGGCTTAATGAGTGATTTCATTATTATCTTTTGTTTTTACTTCCCATCCCCACCCCTCACCCCATGTAGCTAGGTGTTTGGTTGGTTTTTATTTAATTTTGCATTTATTTTGCTCTGTGTTCTCCGACCCTTTTTGGATCTGTGGCTTGGTGTCTGTCATTTATTTTGAAAAAATTTGGCTTTTATTTCTCCATATGTTTCTTTTGCCCCCCTCTCTCTTCTCTTTAGGCAGCTGGCTGTGTGTGCCCAGTTAAGTGAGTATGCATGTCTTCTCTCTCCTTCCAGGCATCTGTCCATCTCTAGATTTCTGGTTATTTGGCTATCTCATGATCTCAACTCTCTGATGGATCAAGAAATATAGCGATCTTACAGCTTGTCTGATTTTTTTTTTCTTCTTGTAAGGGCGGGAATGATGTTATTTCCAACTCTTTCCATCCCTAAATGGAAACCAGGAATCTACAACATAATATTTAAATAATTACATGTCATTTTATGGATGTGGTATGCTTTGTTAAGCATTATCCTCTATTATTTGGCATTTCGACTACTAAATGTTTTGTTATGAATAACAAGGTAATTGACACCTTTGAATATGCATCCTTGCTCTTATCTGAGTAGTATAAACTATCAGAAATCTGATTGTTAGGTGTTTATCTTTTGAAGACTTTTATTAAACATTACTAAATTGATTTTCAGAAAAGCAAAGACCATTAACGTACACATCAGTGGAGATGAGAGATTGCAGTTTGGAAACTCTGGGAAAGCTTGCTCCATGGGCATGAGTAACTGCCCCTTACTGTAGCCTGGTATTTGGGTGGCTATGCCTGGTCCTAGCCCTGAAAGACCCTAGTTTCCTTCTCTGGCCAGCTGAAGCACTGTCAGAAAAGAAGGCTTGGGTCAGGCTGGAATAAAACCCCAGTCCAGTCTATGACTACGATGTGCTCCTTCACTGGCTGATTAAGATATTGGAGGAACAGTTTGACGTTTGCTGTCTAAGGCTCAGACCAACAGCATTTATGCAGTTTGATAGCACAACTTGGACAAGAGGGAGATGGATTTCTGATCAAGTCAGCTTCTAATTATAGTGCCAGCAAATAAATAACCAAACCAATCTTTCAAATTTTTGGGCAGTGAAGGGAATATCGTGTCTTGTGCTTTTAATTCCAAATTAAAATATTTAATGTTTTACAAAGCAGTGGTGCTATTTAAACTGCCAATAATATTTAACATGAATTTACTCACCGTTTCCTCTCCCCATACTGTATAATTTATAGCACTAAGCCCTTTCAATACTCCAAAATGCCAGATAAACTTTTCTCATTTGCTCTTAATTTGGTCACGCAGGATAATACCAACATCTGAAGGCTCTTTAAACTGCTTTGAAAAGTGCATTCCTGCGAGCGCCACCCGTAGACCCTGTTCCTTGTCACCACCCATAATTATTTCCAATCCAAAGCGGCCCTCAATGCACGTATTAATCTGGCATCCTCCTTGGTGTGAAGCACATTCAGCTCTATTAATTTTTAAAACTCCCTTTTTTTTAAAAAAAAGGGGGGACTGCAGATGCTTGGCTATTACTGAAAAGCTATTAGAAGTTAACACCTTTCTCTCCCCAGAGACTGGCATCATCCTCGGCCTCCAAATGCCACCCTATTTTACATTATCATCTGCTAAAATGAAGTATTAGAGGCGGTTTTCCCCCTCCTTCTTTCTTCAGAGCAGGCAATGCTATTATTAGCTAATGGCAGAATTCTGCTCGGCCTGCCGACCGAGAGAGATGGTGCCTGGGCCCTGAGATAGATTTCTAGAGTTTTTTTCTGGGTGTGTGCACCTCCAAGTAGGGGTCCCAGGTGAGCAAGATCTTCTGGAGAGAGATTATTCCTGTCTCTCCCCTCATGGGCCCCTTTGAATCGGTTGACATTGATGGGCTATAAAATCATATGAAAATGGCAGAGCTTGCCGTGTTGTCACAAAACACAAGCTTCCTGTTTTCTTGGAAACCACAATGGGGACACAAGAGTGATGGCTCTTGGCTCCACAGGCCTGATGATGCACTGAGGGCCTGGGTGGGAAAGAGGATAGGATGCTAATAACTAATCTGCCATAGCCCCTCCAGGATATTGGGTTTTATAACCTGGGACTCTGCTTCCAGGTCCCCTGCTGGGACGTAGTAGGGACAGGGAGGATAGGATGTCAGAAATGGTTGTTTCTTAACACTGGCCCCAGCTTGGGATCTCCGGGGAGGCAGGAGCTGGGAGGGGGCAGCACCATCCTAGCAAGCAGAGTCTCCATCCACGTTTCCTGGGCTCTTGAGTTGACCTTAGCACGCCCAGCTCCAACCAGATTGACAGGAGGCTTGTAGTGCACGCTTGGTCCTGGGGTTTCTCTCCGTGTCCTGCATGCTTGTGTTTAGGAACACAGATGGTCAGGAGAGAAAGCTAGGGATGCTGAGGAGAGACCTCAGACCATCCTGACTGCCGCTCTTCCTAGGAACGTCTCTCCAGGTGCAAAAACAGCCTAGTGCCCTAGCCAGAAGTGACCTCTGAGACTTGCACTTGGGTCACGCTGACCTCCCCTGCAGATAGGGACTGCCAGGAAATATTCTGTGTAAACCAGTCACTGTGCTGTTTATGGATGAAGAAACTGAGGCTCCGACAAGTTCGATTACCCACTCTTATCTTCAGGTCTGCATTATTCTTGTCTGACAGCTTGTCTTGAAGACTTGGTTTAATTGGGTTCCTTAGTTTTCATCATCAAGAACCTAGGAAAACACCCAATATAGGTTAAGTTGCTATTGCTGATCACTGTATGGTCCATTCAGCCATGGGTTGATTCCCTGAAGAAATCTTTTCAAGGTACTTTTTTTTTTTTTTTCAGAAGTGGGGATTGAACCCAGGGGAAGTCCTACCTTCGAGCTATACCCCTAGACCCCTTTTAATTTTTTGTATTGAAATAGAGTCTCACTAGGTTGCTGAAAATCTCATTAAGTTGCTGAGGCTGGCCTTGAGCCTGCAATTCTCCTGTATCAGCCTTCCAGATACTAGGATTATAGGCCTGTGCCACCACGCCCAGCTCAAGGCATTTTTCTAAAGAGTAAAAGGTTAAAAAAACATCTAGGAAGGAGTTCAGACGTGGAATAGTAGCCCGGGAATATAAATAACCCCTGACACAACTGTTCTAATAGAAGGCCTCAAAACAAGACTATTTTTTGGTACCATTATGAAGACCATTTTGCTGGCAGCTCAATTTTTTTCTGGATGCTCCAAATAAAGGCAGTTTGTTTTACCTACACTTGATGCTGATTGTAATTTAAAACACTCACTTGAATCATTTCAAAGACTGTGGATTAAACATGATGCTACTGAAAGCAATAAGTAATGTCCCCATTGGTTTCTTTATCCCGAGTCTCCAGCATGTCCCTCTCACACATACATACCATTGTTTCCACTTTTTAGGCTAAGAGTGGTCAAGTGTGATTTCTTCTAAAGTTCCAGCTTGCAGGTTCAAAGGATCTAGACATGTTTGTTCACTTCCGGTAGGTTATATTGCTGCAAATTTCTTTTTGGGGGGGGAGTGGGTGGGAGTAATCTGACAATGACTATCAAGAACAAATGTGTGGGGTATGCCTGTAATACCAATTTGGGAGGCAGAAACAGGAGGATCGCAGATTCAAGGCTCGCCTCAGCAACTTACTGAGGCCCTCAGCAACTTAGTGAAACCTAGTTTCAAAATAAAAAATAAAATAGGGCTGGAGGTGTAGCTCCAAGGTAGAAAATGCACTTGGGTTCAATCCCCAGTAACACACCACACACACACACACACACACACACACACACACACACACACACACACATTTGGTCCTGCAATCAATACTCCTGGAAAGAATTGAGTCTATAGGGAGCTTGACCTCTGGATTTCTTGCTCCTAGGCCCACAGGTCAGGATTTTTTTTTTTAAATCTCCAGCATTATTTGTAATGGAACAATAAATAAAAATGAATAAATAAAAAAAGAAAGAAAACAACCTAAGTGCCCAGTGAATAAATTACAATGTGGTATAGCATGGTCTATGACATATCAAATGTCAAAAGCAAACTCTAGAGTAATTTTATCATACGATTTCATTCTAGCAAACACTGAATCAAACCACACCAAAGTGTGTATCCACCTATCCAATCAGTGCTTGAGCAGGAGACCCTTGGACTGTCCATTTGAATTGTCAGTGGGGGTGGAGGTTATTAACTTTTCCTTACGTATCTTTCGATGGGTTGACTTGGTATAGCAAGCATAGATTATTTTGTATTTTACAAAATGGAGTACAGAAAATAAGAGGAGTCAAGTCACCAGGTGAAGTCAAAGCGGAGGATTTTGGTTCCTACTTCATATTCAGAGGTTGTTAAAAGCAAGCTGCGCTCCTGCTATGGGGAAGGTTATTCCCAAGACGAGTCATTTTGAATATATAACAAGATTTTTCCAATTTTAAATTGCTGGCTCCCGATGTTGTGTTTTTACACTTGACTTTAGAAAAGCATTTACATGTTAACACAGATCAGCATTAATATAATCACTGCAATAGAGCATATTCTTCAGTTATCATAGAATGCTTGTCTCTCAAATAACTTAATTTTTTTTCTCGTGATTTAAACAGAAGATATGGATGGCAGAATAGATAAGAGGTAGGAAAGCAGAGGTTTGAATAAGAAAGCTATTGCTCGTCCAGAATGTGCTATCTTACTAATAAAAAGTAAAGGTGATTGAGTGTCTGATCGTGCACTTGATTGAATATTTTTGGAAGCCCAATGAATAGATTGATTTCCTAACTGACTTTGCTCAAACTCACTCATGCCTTCCCTGTTGCTCAAAGAGGGTTCTTGTTTTACATTACTGAAGAGCTGAAATGAGTCCCACTCTTAAGGGTCTAAAAGTTGTAAGGGAACCATCAACTTCCATAAGGAAGGCTGTTGCTGAGCTGGTGAGGTCAGAAGGTTGCTCAGTGGACACGCCCACATTCATTCTCAAACTTGAGGACCTGGTGACCTTGGTGACTTTGATTTGGCTGCCATCCTAAGGCCACTTCTCTCTGTGGTTCTTCATATGGTGATCAGAAGTCTTCTGATAGTAGAGTTGGGACCCTCATCTAGTGACACTATTGGTGTCATCGTTTTTCAATCTGTTTCTGTTGACTGATTTTTCTCCTCTGAGCTGAATTTGCCTGCTTCTTTGCATTATATATATATGTATGTGTGTGTCACACACACACACACACACACACACTTATATTGGTGCATTGTAGTCTCACATCATAATGTAGTTCTGTGCTAGGGACACAGAAGCACACAGCAGTTGATGAGATCCCCCCCCCCCCTGCCCCGCCAGCTCCAGCTCCTGTTCTCCATACATGAGCTTGAGATGAGCATTGGTAATCTCACGTATGTATATAACATCAAAGAAAGTGTTTCCTCCATTCATTCTCCCTCTCCACCACCACCACCACTCTCCCCTAGACCCTTCCATCACTCCACTGTGGTTTCTCCTCCATTATCTGAAGTCTCTCTTCCATCCCGATTACTCCCTAGCTTCCGCATATGAGAGAAAACACATGACCCTTCACTTTCTGTGACTGGCTAATCTCACTTAACATAATGTTCTCCAGGTGCCTCCATTTTCCTGCAAATGACATAATTTTGTTCTTCTTTATTGCTGAATAGAATTCCGTTGTGTGTGTATGCCATAATTTTGTAATCCATTCATCTGTTGATGGACACCTAGGTTGGTTCCAAAATGTGCCTATTGTGAATTGAGCTGCTATCAAAATCAATATGCATGTATCACTAGGATGTTCTGATTTCAGTCCCTTTGGAAAGATACCTAGGGGTGGTATAGCTGGATTATATGGTGGATCCAGTCCCAGTTTCCTGAGAAATCTTCATACTGATCTCCATAGCAGCTGCAGTAATTTGCAAAAGTGTAGAAGAGTTCCTATTTCCCTACCTCCTCATTAGCATTTATTGTTGTTTGACTTCTTCTTTTTTTTTTGTTTTTTTTTTTTGCGGTACTGGGGATTGAACTCAGGGGCATTCTACCTCCAAGCTACACCCCTGGTCATATTTTCTATTCCTTATTTTGAAACAGGGTCTCACTAAGTTGCAGTGTGCCTCACTAGGTAGCTGAGGCTGGCTGCGAACCCGGATCCTCCAGTCTCAGCTACCCAAATGCCAGGCGTGAGCCACCACGCCCGGCTGTTGTTTGACTTCTTGATGATTTCCATTCCAATTGAGGTTAGATGAAATCTCAGTGTAGTTTTGATTTGCATTTCCCTGATTTCTAACGATGTCGAGCATTTTTTTTCATATACTTAGTGTGCATGCCTAATAATTTCTGATTGGATGCCAGACATTGTGCATTTTATCTTACCAAGTGCTTAATATTTTTGTATTCCTTTAAATATTCCTGAGTTTGCCCTGGGATAAAGATGCATTTTTTAGAAATGACACAGTCCTCTGGAGCTTGTTTTTGAGCTTTGTTAGGTGGGATCGGAGAAGTATTTAGTCCAAAGGTGACAACACCCTCTTGAGCCTCTACCTGCTGAGTGATGTCTGAAGAGGTTGCCCCATGCTAGATGACGGAATTATGAGCCACTCCTAGCCAGGTGTGAACTCGCTGACTGTTCCCTCTAGTCCTGTCTGCTGTTGTTTCTTTCTTTCCCTCTTCTGAGTAGTTTCCTCTCATGCTCACGCCATCAGTATTCAGCAGAAGACTGCAGGGGAGCAGATCCACGGGACTTTTCCTGAGCATTTTCTCTTCATTCTCAGATACTGCTTTCCCACAGGTACTCCTCTACCCTGCAAATTCTGGCCTTCTTGGCCAGAATTCTTTTTTTTTTTTTTTGTACTGGAGATTAAAACCAGGAGCATTCTACCTCCAAGCGACACCCCCAGCCCTTTTTATTATTATTGTTATTTTTATTTTGAAACAGGGTCTTCCTAGGTTGCGGATGTTCTCACTAAGTCGTTGAAGCTGGCCTTGAGCTTCAATCCTTCTATCTCAGCCTCCCAGGTACTGGGATCACCAGCATGTGGCTCCCTCCCTGAGCTCCTAAGCTTATCATCTCCAACTCAGGGAGCCTGTGGGGGGGGTCTGTCTGGAGCACCACACTCTGCTGTGGTTTGCAAATGTTCTGCAGACAGTACACCGGGCCATCAGAGGACTAACTTCGTCTAGTTGCCTTCTCTCAGGGACCACAGTCCTGGGCTGCCTGCTGGTCACTGTCTGCAAAATGGCTTTCATACCTTATCTGTTTGGGGCTATTAAGGTGAATGGGTAAGCCAGGTTCTCCTTACTTCAACACGACTGGAAGCAGAAGTCCTGGAACAGAAACTCTCAACCTCATAACTCCAGCCAGTCAGAAGGTTTCGTCATCATTGTTTTATAATCTGCAGTGAAGTTGTGTTCCTTCATGAGGCCGTAACATTGGGAAATCTGCATTAAGTCAGAGACTTTAAACAGTTTTGTTTCTAGGAAGAAATGAAATGTCCAGGGAGGCCTTTCTTGATGACCAAGGATGAGATAGTGCTGGCCGTTTGGCACCCACAGGAGTGTATTTTAATCACGGATCTCCTTCCTACTCAAAACCCTGGAACTGCTGCCCATTGCTGGCTTGATGAGAAGCCACATCCTGGTCCTGCGTGGGTCTGCAGCCTCGTCTCTGCCCCTGTCCTTCTCCCACCTCCAGCCGCGCTGGCTTGCCTTCAGTTCTGTGCCCTGTGGCCTCTACCTCCTGTCCAGTCTCCTGCCATGTCACAATTGCAACTGTGATGTCACTTCCCTGGACTGAAGCCCTCTGAGGGACTCTCTCTCCCAGCACTCACACCAGTGGGAGGACAGGAGGTCTTAGCACCTGTGGGTAATCACATCTGAAATGGATGCCTCAGACCAAGTCCACATAACATGAGAATCAGTATTTCATGGGAAATGAGATTTTTCAAATATTCTATTCAGACTTTATCTGAAAAACCAAGTTGGTAGCTGGGCTTGGTAGTGCACACCTGTAATTCCAGTACTTGGGAGGCTGAGACAGGAAGATTGCAGGTTGGAGGCCAGTCCCAGCAACTTATCAAGACTGTTTCAAAATAAAAAGAGCTGGGGATACATTATGTTAAGTGAGATTAGTCAGTCACAAAGAGTAAAAAAGCATATGTTCTCCCTAATATGCAGATGCTAGGGAGAAGATGGGGCATAAAAGGACTCCAGATGAAAAAGGAGAAACCCTAGATAAGCAAAGAAGTTGACTTAACTGAAGGGGATGGACAGGGGGTGGGGGGCACCCTAATGCATATGATGTACTTTCACAAATATATAAAGGTCAATCACTAAACTGAACTTGAAAAGGAGGGAGGGCCAGGGAGTGGGGTGGGAATTGGGGAAAGGGTTAAATGAGAAATGTGTGCATATATGCCTTTATCAGCTTGTACCTAATAAAGATGTATGATTACAATGCACCAATTATTATAAAACCTTAAAAAATTTTAAAAAAGGGATGGGGTTGTAGCGCAGAGGCAGAACACCCCTGGGTTCAATTTCCAGTACCAATAAATAAATATTTAAAAGAAAAAGAAAACCTTGAAAACTTTCATAGTCTGAAAACTATGAAAGTGAATTTATTTTTATCTCACATTTGCCAAATTTTCGAGTCCAATTCTAGCCACACCCTGAAGTCTAGAGTGAAAAAAAGGATGAATCAGGTGTTGATAATTTTCAGGAATATAATTTTTACAACAAATTGGGTGGTGACATTACATGATTTCTTTTGTTTCAAATGTATATATTTTAAGTTACTGCAACACAAACATATAAAAGGTGTTTATTTCAAAAAATCTCTAGAGCTTTATGAGTTTTCCCAAGAGCTCCCCATAACCACCTGATGGTCTAAGATTCTGTTTTGACCATCAGTTCACCTTCCCTGCCAAACCCTCTCTGTTGTTGCTGGATCTGTCAGTGCCTTGTCCATTATTGGCCTGGCCCGGGCTTTCAAATGTTCTCTAGCATTATTTTTACAAACTCATAAAATCCTGCAGCTTCGGTAAAGTCTTCATTTCTTTTTGCAATTGTATCATATGGTCAGATAACAAAAAGCAAGGAGTGGAGGATCAAAAATGGAGATAACTCTGCGGCAGACGCTGACCTGTGTGTTGTCTGAATGGAGACTGATCTTACCAGTGGTGGGTTCACTGATAATTCTCGTTTCCCTATGAAGCTTCCCGTGGCCAATTTGTACTATGTGCAAAGACTTGTATACTTGTTTAATGGTCTCTCCCGCTGTGGACATCAGCTCTGTAAGTGAGGGACTTCTGAATAGGTCCTGTACCGAGTCAGAACTTGATAAAACATTTGCTGGACAACTGAACACACTAAAGAAGACCCAGAGGGAGAGGGTCCTTGGTAGGTAGAGCTGTCTCCACTCATCAGAACACTCCAGGGTCAGCGTTCTGAGCTCCTTAAGATCAGAAACCTATGCGCTGGTGGCAAGTGTTGCATTGATTGGTTGGAATTCCTTCGGTAATGTTCAGTAATGTTTAGTGGGAGGAAGGCATAAGCCAGGTTCTGCTCTGCAGGCAAAGGACAGATGCGTGTCCCCACAAGGGCAAGAGTTTTAGAGAGAAGGACTTTCATTCAGTGCTCAGCGTGTGAGGTGAGGTGTTGGCCTGTGTCGTAGACAAGAGCAAGGAGAAGCTCTGGGAGCAGGGGTGCTGCTGCTATTGTGGCCCCCAGAGTGAGATGGTTCTGCTCCTAAGGTTCCGCTCTGCAGCAGCCTGGAAGGATGTTGTGTCTGCACACATTTTCAACAAATTCCTTGCACTGTTTTGGGAGATTCCAGCTGGTCTCTTTGTCTCAGGAAGGTTTATATAAGGAACTAATATTTTAGCCCCTGACTGTCTCTTGGAGAACAATTACTCAGTCTAGTGTCACTTTATAGTGGGAATATTTAGCTCCTGGACATGCATACTGAGTCTCTCATTCTTGGTCACATAAATGCCTCTGATGGCATTTATGGCATAACTCTGAAGATACACACATTGGAAGGAGGACATTTCTTTGACATTTTATTGGAAAATTAATATTAAATTTTACATTGATTTCAAGATGTACCCTGATTTTTCATATAAAAATAATATCACCCACCAAAACAATCCTCAGTAACCCATGAGTTCACATGCTTCAGTTTGTAAAATGACTCTTTTCTGGAAAGGTCCAGAAAGAGTCCAGGCTCAGCACAAACTCTCTCAGCTGTACTAGCATCAGATTCTGAGTTAGAAAAACAAAATCACTCTTGGGTAATGTTTGCTCTTCCTTGTCTCCAGCCCCAGTTCTGTTCCAGGAACACACTTCACGAAACATCAATTCTGTCCAGAGAGCATGTAGATCTTCATTACGCTCTAGTGTAGTCATTTCAGAAAACAAAACACATGTGTTGTTCCTGTTCCAATTTTTCCTCTAGGTAATTTTGGGGAAAAAAATGGCTGGGTTAGTTCCTAGACAGGCAAAAACTGTTAATTTGGGGGCTGGGCAAAACCTTGAGGTTCATCAAAGCTTTTTTTTCTTTGTAAGATCTAGGGGTTTTCTCTTGCCGAAGGTCTAGTCCCAGCTCTGTGCTTGCATTTTCTGAAGTCCTGGCATCCCTGCAGAAAGCTCTTTCTGGATTTAGATGTTGACAGTAATCTCCTTTCTTCATGTGCCAGGATCAGTTACAGTTCCTTTCTGGTCAGCTTTTTTCCAACTTCAGATTTTAGTGAAGAATCCAGCAAGATCATTAGGAAGTCCTGAGGACTGACACAGCCTGTCACACTTGTGCCCAAGTGTCAGGTGGCTGCATCCCAGAGCTTGTCCTTGATGCAAAAGATCCCCAGATGTCTGCTCTGCCTCAGTGGGTTCATATAATTTTCCCACATTCATGAGTGTTTGTTCATAAGATTTAGACTCATGGAATGAGGCAGAACTAGAAGGGAATTTTAGTCAACATTGATTTGACTCTTCTCATTTTACAATGCAAGAAATGAGACACCAGAAAGGTTAGTGACTTGTCAGAGGTCACACAATGAGTCAGGGAAGGATCCCAGTCTCCTACTTGTTCTTGGATAGCACAATATATACCTAACGTCTGCAACATGTTGAACTGCCCAAACTTAGTGGCTTATCTAAATTAAAAAAAAACAAAAACAAAAACAAAAAAACACTTATTAAGGTAATTCCCACAAATTTGGCCTGGGCTTACTTGGGTGGGTCTTTTGGTCTATGCGGGGCTTGGCTGGCTCGTTCCTGTGTCTTCAATTAGCTGGCATGTTGGCTGAGGCTGGCTGGTCTATGATGGCCTCATCTCGGATGGCTGGGAAGGCTGAGCCTTCTCTTTATATGATCTCTCGTCTTACAAAAGGCCAGCCCAGCCTGGCCCACACGGCAGTGCTGGGGGTTCTCAGAACATCAAGGAAGAAATCTCTTAATGCACACTTGTTAAGACTTTTCTTGTGTCAAGATTACTAATGTCCCAATGGTCAAACTGAGTCACAAGGCCAGGTCAGAGGTCAGGAGATGGAGAGAGAGAAAGAGAGAGAGAGAGAGAGAGAGAGAGAGAGAGAGAGAGAGAGAGAGAGAGAGAGAGAATGCTTTTCTCAGGCCATCTTTGTAGAAGTCTCCTGGCATGGCAATATTGATGCTCAGCCTCTGCTAATTATATCTTGGACAAGCCTCTTATTGCCCAATTATTTCATTTCCTGGCAGGTTGTAATTTATTGCCTATTATTTTCCATTTAGAATACCATCTATTGTAGGTTGAGAATCAAAGAAAAAAAAACCACTCCAGTCTGTAACAAAACTTTCTTCAAGCTTGCAAACACTATGCAAAAGAAACACAAAGAACCTGGAGATCCGACCCAATATTTATACAGGGCTATCAGGGGCAACCATAGTTCTACCCTTCATGCTTTTAGGGCTATTATAAGCTTTGAACATGAAGCCTGTTCTTTTAACTATCATAGCATCCATGGGGAGTTATTTGTCCTGTTCTGCAAATGGGGAAACTGAGGCTAAGGAAGACTCTCATTTTTCCTCCCCCCGGAATCCCATGGGGGGTTCATAGGTGTGAATGCCTAGGCCAGTGTCCTCTTCCCCTGAGTCTGCTCATGTATCTTTGGGGCCTGTGGAGAACCCCCCCCCCCCGCCCCCCAGATGACTCTCCATTTGCTCTGTGACTTCTCTCCATTCTCCAGGTAGAAGGAGACTCTGCTCTGAGCAGAGGACTCCTGCCTTTCTTTGACTGAGGGGAGCCAGGCCCGAGGTGTCAGCTCCCAGCCCCCGCTCTGCCCTCTGAGTGCTGGGTTTGTCTGCATGACCTCCCTCTCTCATCCTCTGTGGTCCTCTTCCTCCCCTTCCTCCTCTGCTAGGCTCAGTACTTCCTCATCCCTGTTGGTCTTGGGAGTCAGGAGAGGCTCCCTGGAGGAGGTGACATGTATGCTACCCCCTGGAGGATACGTAGGGTCAGCTTGGGGAGCAGCACTGACGATAGCCTGAAGCACTTTCTAGGCAAGAGCAAATAGTGTGACCAGTGCAAGAACTGCCCTTGAGTGTTGTGACTGGACAGGGGGCAGGAGGAAGGGAAAAGGCGAGTCTTTCTTTCCACTGGCTCCATCACAAGCTGGTCCCACTCAAGTGAAAATTACTGACGGGTGGGAATAAGTCTCCGAGAAGCATCCGTCTTGTAGCCAGAGTCCACAGTAAACAGCCGCCTGGTGCTCTACCCTTGCTGAGACAGAAGAGGGCATTTGATCTCATGCTCTTGGAAAGCCCAGTGTGGCGTGATAGGGATCAGCAGTCCGGCCTCTGGGGGTCACTGAACGCCTCGCACCACAGTCAGTGGTTCTGGGACTGGCTCTCAGGGCCTGGAAGTGGTGCCTCCTTTGAGGACTCACTGAACCACTGTACTCTTTTTGGGTTGGGTTTAATTGGGCAGGGGGAGGGAAGGGGCAGGGCTTGTTCTATGCATAGTTAGACTGTAGTCGATCGTAGTTTTCTTTTTGTTCCCCCTTTGGATGCTAGGAGACTCAGGACTGCGTGTTTTCCTAACATTTTAAAAGTAAAAATCACTTTATTGATTTTTAGAAATATAGTAGTAACAAAAATTCAACAGTGTCATTGTGTCTGAAAAAGAAAGTTTAAACATCTTTCCAAATATTGCGATATTGTTAGGTAAAAACATTCCAGGTATAATTCTGTGTGCATGTGTGTATGTTTGTATTTATGCTTTTCCATAGATATTTTTGTGTGTGTGTGTGTGGTGCTGAAGATGGAACCCAGGGGTATTCTACCTCCAAGGCACACCCCCAGTCCTATTTTATTTTTTATTTGGAAATGATCTCATTAAGTTGCTGAGGCTGTCCTCAAACCTGTGATCCTTTGTCTCAGTCTTCCAACTACTGGGAATACAGGCATGTGTCTACCATGCCTAGCAATATATATCAATATCCAGTTCATGAAAGGAATCACATTCATTCATTTATCTACTTATTTATTTTATCTATCTATCTATCTATCTATCTATCTATCTATCTATCTATCTATCTATGAAATATAGAAGTCCATGAAAAAATATTATATATGAATTTTATTTCTAACATAAGCCCTTAAAGTTGGTTTTGATTGAATTTAAAAGAAGAAAAAGAAGCTAAAGGAAAGTGGAAGGAATTGTTGAACTGGAAACAAAAGTTTTTCTCTCCACAAGAGATACTCTTTTCTGAAAGGTCTCTCTAAGGTTAAGAAAAGAGATTACGGAGAAAGCACTGAGACTGGGTAATTGCTTTTCTAGCTGCACATTGTACTTCCAGACACTGCCCGCCATGACCCGGGAGGACATAAACCTGTCCCTCCCACCCCGCCCTGCCATCTTGCAAGACTGAGAGCATGTTCGCAGATCATGCCATGGTTTAGCACTAATTCTGAGTTTAAATAGAGCCTGTTGTCACCATTGACCACCTTGACACCATCTTCTCGGCTCTGCATCCTCAATGATCCTTCCTTCCTTCCTTCTTTCCTTCCTTCCTTCCTTCCTTCCTTCCTTCCTTCCTTCCTTCCTTCCTTCCCTCCTTTTTTGGTGGTACAGAGGATGGAATCCAGGGGCCTTCTACCTCTGGTCTACACCTCTAGACCTATTTTTTAAATTTGGAAACAGGGTCTCGCTAAGTTGCTGAGGCTGGCTGTGAACCTGTGATCCTCCTGTCTCAGCCTCCCAAGCACTGGGATTACAAGCGTGTGCCACCACGCCCTGTGTGATTTCTTTTTTAACTGGCTGGATTTCATGGCCATGTGGCTTTAGCAAAAAGAGACTGTATTCCTTGATCTTCTAAACATCTGTTTTTTAATTCCTCCCACATCTGCAAAAGTCTGCTGCCGTCTACCTGAGCAGACCTCCCTTCCTCTCCTTAGCATGGCGGCCTCACTCCACGGTCTTGGACGTGGATGGTCCCTTGACAGGAGCCTGGCCTTCTCCTTGCTTGCTGGCCATTTGCTGCTCCCTACCTGGGTTCCAGAGGAGTTGGTCCAGTTGCACTGAAGTTGAATGGTCTCATTAGGACAGTCCGTGGCGGTGGACTTGCTGAGTGAACCTCCTTTCTTCTGGAACCTGGCGTGGGTTCGGCTCTCCCCTCCCATCAGGCAGGCTGCGTCCTGTCATTCCGAACTTCCCCATTCCATGCTTTCTCCAGCCCTTCCGTGGCGTCTCTATATTTGGACCCTAATTACCTCATGGTGGACTCTCTCTGTTCTGCATTCTTTGTCTTTCCCATCTATGGTCTTTGCGATTATCCAGGCCTTTTCTCTGTGCCAATGATTTGGTTTTCAGCCATATCTGTGCTGTTCTTGCTGATTTTAATTAAGTTATTTGTTTTTAGATACTGAAACGTATTTCGTTTCGTGCACAATCTCCATTTCCCTCTAGTTCTATTGTTTTCTCATTATCTCACTTTTTAGCATGAAAAGTTTCCAAGATACAGCAACATTGAGAGAATTAATAGTGGACACCCTAACGTCCCCAGCCAGATTCTACAATTACAATTTCCCTTGTGACCCTTATTGAAGCTGTAGCTACTTACACAAGACTGCTGTGGCCAAAAAAGAGCTCAGGAGAGCAGTGTTCTAGACATCACCGTTCTGATGGCTCTAACTGATTGGAGATCATTTTGGGAAAAGACAGTTAAAAATTTTATCTTTCCTTGCTTTGTTATATTTCTGCTAATAAGTTCACCCCTCGATCCATCTAAATATCATATTTTTTGCTAGGTTTAAAAAACAAGTGTTGGCATTGATATATATCTCTCTAAATACTTCAGCATGCATATCATTAAGTAGTCTTCTTTCCTTCCTTTCTCTCTCTCTCTCTTTTTTTTTGGGGGGGGGTACTGGGGATTGACCCCAGGGACATTCTGCCTCTAAGATACACCCCCAACTTTTATTTTATGTTCTGAAACAGGGTCTCACTAAGTTGCTGAGGGCCTCTCTAAGTTGCTGAGGCTGGCAGCTTATCTGCAATCCTCCTGTCTCAGCCTTCAAAGCGCTAGGATTACAGGTACCTAGTTTCATTATTTGTTCACAGTATTTTCCCCTTTGATGTAAAATTTGTATACAGGGAAATACACAAATTGTGTGTGTGTATGTGTGTGTATGTACTGGGGATTGAACCCAAGGGCATTCTACATCTGAGCTACCTCCCTATAGCTCTATTTTATTTTTTATTTTGAACAAGGTCTTGCTAAGTTGCTGAGGGCCTCGCTAAGTTACTGAGTCTGGCCACAAACTTGTGATTCTCCTGTCTCAGCCTCCCAAGTACTGGGATTACAAGCATGCACCATTACTGGCAGAAGTACATGAGTCTTAAGTGGACCAATTGATGAGTTTTTCCCAAAAATGTATCCTGAAAATCTTCATGCATGTAGTAAAGTTGAAAGCTTTTCAAAGCTGGGTGTGGTGGCGCACGCTTGTAATCCCAACATTTGGGAGGCTGAGACCGGAGGATCCGGGTTTGCGGCCAGCCTCAGCTACCTAGTGAGGCACTCTGCAACTTAGTGAGACCCTGTTTCAAAATAAAGAATAAACAATAGGGCTGGGGGTATAGCTCGGAGGTAGAATTCCCCTGAGTTCAATCCCTTAGTACCGAAAACAAACAAACAAAAAAAAAAAGCAAGCTTTTCCAGCAAGGAACCATATACACATTATCTAGATTTTTGCATCAAACTGTAATTATACTTGCTTGATCATGCATCTACTGTACCACACATTTCCTTTTGAGGAAAGATTTATTTACAATGACAGGCATGATTCTCAAGCATACCTTTGATGGGTTTTTAATAAATCTGTACTTCACATTTCAAACCACTCTTAAGCTGTAGAACATTACGTCAGAGATTTCCCTCCTGCGCCTTCTCTGTCTATCTCTACCCGCTGCTCTGGGACAACACAGGAGCAGGCCTGGCCCACTGGCATTCTACCTGCTTTGCAAATGCGATTCTAATGCGTTTCTACCATAGATTGGTTTTTTTTGCTCTAGAAGTTCATATGGTGTGCATTCTTGTTTGAGGCTTCTTTCACTCAGCACCGTACTTTTCAAATTCATCTTTACTGTCACCTTTAATGGTGCTTTGTTCCTTTTCATTGCTCAGTAGTTTTCCACCATAAGAATGTACCAAGGTTTACTCATCTACTCTATGCTGATGGACCCTGAGATGCTTCCAGGTTGTGACTATAAGGAATAAAGCTGCTGGAGACATTCTTGGGCAAGACTTTTTTGAGAACCTAGGCTTTCGTGAACCTGGTATAAATACCTCTGACTGGAATTATCGAGTCATAGAGTAGATATATGTTTAATTTGATAAGAACCATATTATCTTACACTACACCAGCCACGTTTGAAGGGTCCAGTTGCTCCACACGCTTGGCAACATTTGGGGTTGTCGGTCTTTGAACTCTTAGCCCTTTGCGGTGGGGTGGAGTGATCATTTGGGCTCTCTTTAAACATTGGATTCACATTCTTGTTGCAACGAGGGCACTTGTAAAGAATTTTCTTCCACGTTTTAGGTAATGTCTCTTCCATGGTAGGTTCGTGTCTGTCTTTGCTTGCTGTGTTTCTCTCCTCCTTGCGGAGGAATGGCCGCCAACTGGACATTCCTAGACGCTGAGTTACTGGCCAGTCCTTTCATTTGGTTCCTGCTCGAGCGGCGCTCTCCGGAGCACTGTGTGTGTGTGACCACAACACGAAACACCCGGTTGGTATCAAGGGTAGCGAAGGAGATGGAAACACAAAAACAGCAAACGGGTACACAGGCGATTGTAGGAGCTTTGTTTATAGTCACCCCAAGTGGAAATAACAAATAACGAGTTCATTTTGACTTCATGGAGTGAGGTTGGCTTCTGAACTTTCTTTCTATTGTACCGAAGGATAATTTGGTTTCCTCTCCCTCTCCTTGGCTACATTATTATTATTTTTTAAGCTCAGGTTTATTGAAGTATGATTTATATGCAGTAAAATCCAGCCTTTTCCAGGCCTACAGTTCTATGCATTTCAGAACATATGTCCAGTCGTACGACTGCCTCCACCAAGAAAATACACTATTTCTATCATTCCAGAAAATTCCAGCAAGCACTTTGTAGTTAGTTCTCTCCCTCAACCCCAGTTCTTGGCAACCATGGATCTGTCTGCCATTCTCATGGCCTTGTTTTGTCCAGAATATTCTAAAATGGAATTGTACAGTTTGTAACCCTTCATATCTGGACTCTAAGCATTGTGCTCAGTCTCTGCTTTCTGTTAAAAGCCGGGCGGGCCTCTTCCATGTGCATTTCTACGTTCTCAGTCCTCTGGCCTCATCCTGCTATTGTCATCTGATTTTCCTCCCCTCCGAGTTCGTTATCTATTTTTAAAACTTTATTGTGGCATATGCATATTTACGAGCTGCCTCAAAACCTTTTTGGAATGCAGTGAGATATAAATAATTTCATAAGATTAATAATTCCGCAAGATTGATTCCAGAAGGTTAAGCTTGGCCAAGAGTTACCTGAGAGCTGCAGGCTGCGGCAGCTGTTGGTACCAGCATTTCGGGTCCTGAGGAGTTGGCAAGCACCTCTGGGGGAGTTGCACAGCGACTTCACCAAAGTAACTGCTGTTGCTCTTTGGGGAGCTGAGTCTCATTCTATTGCAGCTGTCAACAGTGTTGTGTAGGAGTCACACACTCAAATGCCTCCAGGTGCCAGCAGATATTAGCAATTAGTGAAACAGGTAAGTATAAGGCAGTTGGGAGTGGTGGGGACTGGAGCAAACCAGAGAGCACCAGCCCTATCTAACGATGGCTGCCTCTCTGCCGCAGTAGATAGGTAAATGGGCTGGTCTTGCTGGAACTTTTAGAGAGGCCAGGCCTGAAGCGGCTGGCTAGGCACTGGCTTTGACATCTGGCCTCCCCTTTTCTCCATGAAATGCTACCTTCAATGGGCTCTTAGGAATCCAGTGCCTGCAAGAGCAAAGGCGGGCAGCTTAGTCAGTTTGTAGCAGCCTGCAGTGGTGACCTCCAGAGGCCCCTCGCCAATGGTCTGGAGACCTTCAGACTAGATCACAAGGAGGTCTGCTTTCCTCTCCCCACTGCCGACTGACCGACGACCCAGGATCCACAGGAACCATCACTCAGTTCTCAGCCCCGGACCCCTGGGTTTGCACATGACACATGGACCCTGAACTAACTCCCGGGTAGGTATGCCTTGCAAATTGGATGATTATTTTCAATGAATGTGATTTTGCCCAATGGCAGCCCGAAGTTGTGTGTTTCCGTGTGAGTGTGAATATGTGTGTGTGTGTGTGTGTGTGTGTGTGTGTGCGAGTGTGAAAACGGGAACATAATCGCTCCTCGGTGTTTATGGTTCCTCGGGGAAAGCCAAGTTGATCTTGCAGCGACTGTTTCCAGTTAGTGCTCTTCTGGAACAGGGAACCGCGCACTGCCGCCTGCGAATCCAGGGCAGCGTGGATGTCTACGGCCTGTGAGCTCACAGTGCTTTTTATATTTTTAAGATCTTGAAAAAAGAGAGAGAAGCAATAGAAATCGTATGTGGTCTACGCAGCCTACAACATTTACTCTCTGGCCCTTTACTGAGAATGTCCTGGGCATTCTGGAATACCTTGCCCTCGTGTAGTCTACACTCACCAGTCACCAGTCTTTAAATAGATATTCTGTGCAGGAGCGATAGGTTCTTTTCTTCTGTTCTGAAAAGCTGTCACCGTGGGTGTGCCTTCTGCTTCTCTCGCTGACCTGAGTGCTCTTCTTCATACTGAGG
Source organism: Graphiurus murinus (assembly GCA_004027655.1). Lineage (NCBI taxonomy): Eukaryota > Metazoa > Chordata > Mammalia > Rodentia > Gliridae > Graphiurus > Graphiurus murinus. Next base: position 7,441 of record PVLC010020000.1, on the reverse strand, counting down.
AAGCTGTTGGAGTTGGGGCAGCCTCGAGGACGGGGCTGTGCTCCTGCCAAGCCTGGGGCCAGTGGGCCTGGGCCCCTAGGAGCTAATGACTGGACGGTTGTCACATGTCACAGCCATGCTTGGGGCTCTGCTGGCCTCCAGGGCCCAGGTGGCACCACGTTCCCTCTGCAGGAGCATTTCCCCAGGGCAGGGACGCTTGGCTTGACTTTGGGCTCAGTCCTGTCTGAGCCCAGGCGGGTCCCACCAATGCTCGCTGAGGCAAGTCAGAGGCCTCGGCTGCTGCTGTCTACTCCGCTTCTGCAGTTCTGGCGGGGCTCTGAGCAGCCATTTCAGCCAGCCGTGGGCCCCGTGCGCCCCTCCAGCATGCTGGCCTCAGGAGGAAGCCGTTCTCACCATAGTCAGGACCTCTGGCTAATGGCCTCCATCCTGGGTCACAATGGGAAATATTCTGCCGCCCAGAGGGTGGCTCTGGCCAGCTCTTCCTGGGGCTCTTGCTTGTTTGTTTGTTGTTGTTGTTTTGCGGTACTAGGAATTGAACCCAGCGGCATTCTACCTCCGAGCTACATCCCCAGACAGATTTTATTTCTTATTTGGAAACAGGGTCTCACTAGGTTGCTGAAAGCCTCACTAAATTGCTGAGGCTGTCCTTGAATCTGTGATTCTCCAGTCTCAGCCTCCCAAGTACTAGGATTGCAAGTGTGTGCCACCACACCCAGCTTCCTGTGGAACTTGGGAGCCCCACTGGGGCGGAGAGGGAGAACACTTTACTGACACCCATGTCCAAAGCTGGCCTCAGCCTCGACTCCCACGGTGGTATTGTGATGTTGGCAAGCCACGCCCCCTCTGGGGGCCTGCAGTTCCCTATAGACAAGGTGGAGGGTGAGCTAATTCTCTGCTTCACACACTGCTGCTTCACACACTGGGGTCCTCACAACCGTGGACCAATCCTAGAAGATGAAACTATACACAGTTTATTTTATTTTAGTAATAATTTAAAACACAACTGTAGCTATTTTCTGACTCATTACCTTCTACCTGGGTATGGCAATATACCAAAATGCCTGTGGTTATTTTTTGAATGTATTATCATTATCATCATCATCATCATCATCATCGTGTGTGTGTGTGTGTGTGTGTGTGTGTGTGTGTGTGTAGCTGGGGATGGAGCCCAGGGCCTTGCACATGCTGGGCAAGTGCTCCACCACACAGCCACAGCCCCCTGAGTTTTAACTGGGTCATGAGTGTGTCAATCAGAGCTATGCACGTGAGTTCTCAATGGGCTAATGAGAGGCAGCACGGATGTGGCCGAGTATTTGTATTCCCTGAAGGCCCATGACGTCATTGCTCTATGTGAAGTAAAGTGTTTGCAATAGTCAGAAGAGAGAACATGGTGGGAAAGGTGAGTCACGGTGTCGCCCTCTTGACATTGGCCTTGCTAGATGCAAACAAACCTGCACCCTGGCAGAAGCCAGGCCGGGACAGCAATGGCTCTTCAGCAAAAGCATCTCCAGCTGCATCATTTTAACCCATCTCGTCCCACTGTCCAAGATATGGAACACTTATAAAAACTCAAATATAATATAATTGTAATATAGAGTATAATTCTATAATGATACATTAACAATATCATTAATATAGCAATATATATGTGTGCATGTATGTATATATATATATATATATGTTCTAGGTTATGATTTCCCATCTATTTTAATGTACTTGTGCCAATTTAGTTGAAATATTTGCAGAACTGAAAACTGGGGACTTAATGCCGTTAATTTTAGTTTTAGTATTTTAGTCATTGCGTGGTTCTTGAATCTAAGAGTAGTTTCCAGTTTCCTAGTTGTATAAAAGCTAAAAGTCTAAGATGATTGTACCTATTGTATCTGTGTGTGTATATTTAAATAATATTATAATGAAAATAATTTAAGGCAAGGTCCGGGCCTGTGGATATTTTCTTCCCCTTTCCAAGTGACATCCGCATTACCCAAGAGTTAATGGTGTAACAAAGGTCTGCAAACTGTGTCTGTAACGGGCCAGATAATAGATCTTTAGAGTTTACAAGTCTCTGTGGCAATGACTCATTTCTGAAAATCAAGCAAATGGGCATGACTGTGTTCTAATAAAACTTTATTTACAAAAACAGGCAAGGGCCAGATTTAGCCCACAGGCCAGAGTTTGCAGAGCCCTGGCCTGAGGGATTGCTGAGGCTCTTTCTTGAGTGGTCCTAGCAAGGCTGCAGGCCTCGACCTGTGGTTCCTCAGAACCCTCCCGCTTTCCGCAGCCTGAATCTCACAGGATGCCTTGCGAATGCCTGCCGGAGCCAAGAGACCTTTTCCCCTGATGCCACCAGGCTTTCTGCCTTGGCCGTTTGCTCCTCCTCCACTTTAGGACCCTGGAGTCAGCTGGGATTTCCTCGTGTCCCTCTTGGCGGCTACCTTCTAGGAGGGTCATCGCTGTTCCACCGGCGTATGCACCTTGCCAACATTTGGAGGCGGTTATGGAAATCTTCCTGTAGCTCAGCGCTGTGAAGCGGGCCCTTTTATCTTTCTTTATAAATCACCCTCTCCCTCCACTTAATCCCGCCTGGCCCGCTCCTCTGAACTCCCTCCAATCTGTCTCTGGTGAGCGGGTTCTGAGCCCCGCTGGCTGCAGGCAGCCAGGTGTGGCCTTGCTGAGGCTGGGGCGTGTGCGAGGGGGGCTGGGTAGAGCCCCTTCTGCATCTGCCAGGGATGGGGCTTTGGCTGCAGATTCCCACGCCTTTGCTCTGCTCTGCTGAGCGGGCCTAAGTGGCTTGTTTATTCAACACTCACTCAACATTTATTTATTGAGCTTTGCACTGAGTGCCACAGGCAGTGAACGACGGCTGCGTCTCTGTCTTCTTGGGGTTAACATGGAGAGAATGAACACGCGCACAATGTAATTGCACTTTTTTGAAGCACTTGGAGGAAGCCAACAGGGCTGGAGATGGTCAGTGGTGGGGTGGAGAGGGCAGGAGAGCCTTTCAGACAGAGCGGTGTTTGAGAAAGGCCCCTGGAGGTGAGTGATGTCTATGGCTGGGCCTCAAAGATGAGCAGGAGCCAACCATGAGCATGACATGGGGAGGAGCAGCCTGGCTAGAGGAATAGCATGTGCAAAGGTCCTGTGGCATGAAAGGGCTGCTGTGTTTGATGGGAAGATGGGCTCAGCAGGCCCTGGCTGGTGCCGTGAAGATAATAGAACTGCAGATGTGACAAGTTTAATAGTTGTCCTCAGAGCTCCCACTTAGTGGCAAGGACCACACACTCAACGCTTTATGAAATGGGTTGTATTTAAGAGTCAGGGCAACCCTTTGGAGGAGTTGTGCCCTCCCCCTGCAGTTTCCAGACAGAGAACCGAGGCTCTGAGAAGGAAAGAACGTGGACCTCTGCTGTGCATTTGCCCTGCGCTACACAGCTAAGCAGTGACGATGCTGGGTCCTCCAGAGCAGAGGGACTTGAAGTCCCTGATGATGATCACTTTGGTCGAGAATTATTCTATTATACATTGAAATGAAATCTCCTGCTTGTTCCCTGAACTCTCTCTGCAGGATGCAGAAAATACAGAGATTTAAAAAGAACAACAAACAATCTTTGTTCCTGAGAGGTCCCGGTTTAACCGGGGAGCGGGTAAGAAGTAACTGCCATACCGCATGGGGGCTCTTCTGGGTGCCAGCATCGGGGTCTGCGGAACAGTGAACTTGGAAGGTCGGGAAGGCTTTGTGGAGCTGAGTCTTGAAGGGGAAGACATTTCAGGGAGAGGGAACCCCATGCACACAGCTCAAAGGCATCGCTGAGCCTGGTGGTGGTCCTCACAGCCCTTGAGGTGGCTGGAGCCCCCGTATGGTATGACATCTGTGCAGCGGCCAGGCCCTGCTTCTGGGGCATTCCTGGACAGCTCAGGTAGGATCTGGCCACTGCTCCTTGGGCCACGTTGCCAGGGCAGTGGCAAGGACCTGCTTCGTGCCCCTCACTGCAGGGTTCCAGGGTGGAATGCAGGAGTCTCAGATGCTCACAGGACCTCAGTGTGGCCCCCATCCTCTTACCCATGCTGGGCCACTTGGTCACGGCGGGGGTCTAGCAGAAAGGAAGACAGGTCCACCGCCCCTGAGCGGCCTCTCCAAACGTCTGCTGTGCCCCAGGGGCCATTTCCCAGGGAGATCTGGAAGTGGCTCAGAACTCAGTGAGCTAAAAAGGGGGCCAGGATGGGCTCGGGGGAGTGCCCCAGGGCCTGGGAATGTAGATCTCCTGCTCACTTGGCTTTCAGGGTTGTTGTTAACAGTTTGGGACTTGAAGGTTCAAGCAACCAAAGACCTTTCTGAGACCTAAGTCCTTCCTTCTCCCTTGAGAGAGTCCAAATGCATCTGGCTGGGCCCCAAGATCAGGACCCCTGGCTGAGAACAGTCAGCGTGGGGGCGGGGTTACTATTTACACACACTTTTCTGCACCCAGCACTACACACTCACCATCTCATCTGCTGCGATCATCGATGAGGAAATAGGACTCAGAGAGGTTAAGAACTGACCCCGGTCACACAGCTGAGCAGCAGCAGAGAGCACTCTCCGACTTACAAGCCTGCTCCCCCCCACCACACACACATCGCTTCTTCTTAGATTCCCCACCAGACGCCTCTGATTCCAGGGGCACACAGTAGGTGCTTATTTGCACATACAACCAGTACTTACCATGCACACTCGTACTTCTGCGAGCAGGTGCAAGCTGGTGCCTTTAATGCAGCTTTGCAGGCGTCTGACCTTGCAGGAGGACTGGAGCGTGGGTCATAGTATTCTAGATTTAAACTCAATGGTTGAGGGGTCTGCGTGGCATCTGGGGGCCGGACGCCTTCCATATCGCCCTCTCCAGGGCTTGCAAGTGGGAAGGAGATGCGCTTCTGCATGTGGAAATTGTCTTCCAGCCTTGGGGGCCGCCGGAGGGGACAACTTACATGCCGTGGTGTCCCTGCCCAGCTCCTGCTCGGCCTGAGGAGCTGGGAGCTGAGCTGCAAATGCCGCAGGCCTGGCCCCTCTCAGCACCTGTGATGCATTAGCAGGGAACGGCTCCCCCGGGCCTCTTCCCACCAGCTCCCCGGGAGCAGTTCAGAGGTGGCGGAAGACCGCAATGAGCACGTTCTCAGGCTTGTTGGATTTGGACCTTGCTGGCTGGGTGTGGGGAAAGAGGTGACATCTGAGGTCTGAGTGAGGAGAGAGAGGTGAGCCCAGGCAGAACAGGCCCCGGTGACTGCAGACTGGGGCTTGCAGGGGCCATTCAGGGGAGCCACTGAAGGGCACTCAGCAGCCTGTCAGCCTGTGTCCACACTCCTGGGCCAGGGCCTGGCTCTTTGGATGCGAATGGGCCTCAGGAGGAAGGACCGTGGCCGGCCAGCGCAGCAGGGAGAGTGAGCTGGAATCTCTGGCGCTGGGTGGGGCAGGGCACACATGACCTCAGCCTAGACGCCACCCCAGCTGTGGCACAGACCTCAGGGCCTCGGGAGGCATCGCCGCTGGAGATGGGGGCGCAGTTCTTGCCTGTCCCCAGGCTGGATGCTGGGCCAGGTTTTTCCTTGGCTCCTGGATTCTTTTATTCTTTCCTACATCAACGAACATTAAAACGTTCACCCATTCTGCACTAAACACTGCAAACAGGAAACAAGCCTTCCTCTCGAGCCTCACACACACTGAAGAATTAGTTGCAGTGGCCCTCTGTGTTAAGGCGATTTTGGGGCGTTCTCAGATTCGAGGCCCTTGCAAAAGGTGGTCAAGTTCACCCGGCCTCTTCTGACCTTGGCTGAGTCAGAAGCAAAGCAATATATGTGCTTCCAGAGTTATGAACCCCTGAGTCCCTCTCTGTGAGCGAGGGCTTCCTGAGTCCCCCCAAGGAGCACGGAGGCTGGCACAGCTGTGATGCGGTGCTGGCGGGGCTGTTACCTGCCTCCTCCTAACTGCCTGGCCTCCTGGTCCTTCCCAGACTGGGGCTTCCCGGACTGCTTGTTGGAGCTCCAAACCCAGGGTGCAGAAGTGCAGATGTTCCCGTCCTGGAAGAGGCTGATCTAATGTGTCCTTGAGTCCTGGCTGTCCTTTCCTGCACTTGCTCCTAAGTGCTGCAGGCTGGAAGTCAGCTAGGCGAGTCCCGCCACAATCCAGTCTGCACATCTTCCATCCCACACAAGGGAGAGGAGGGGACCATGGCTGTGGGAGGCCCTGAAAGAGCCCCGACACCGTGAACTGTGCACAGGTCTTAACTATCCTCATTATGAATCCTATTGATGCAGGTTGGCCAGGGGCCTTGGCTGGCTGTGAAGGGCACTTGGGTCCAGAAAAGTTTGGAAAAGGAGGAGCTTTATGGTACACCTGGTTATTCCTCCACTTTTTTTTTTCAGCACTGGGGATTGAACCCAGGGTCATTCTTCCTCTGAGCTCCACCCCAGCCCTATTTTATTTTTTATTTTGAAACAGAGTCCACTAAATTATGGAGGGCCTCACTAAGCAGCTGAGGCTGGACATGAACCTGCGATCCTCCTGTCTCAGCCTCCCAAGTACTGGGATTACAAGCGTGCGCCACCACGCCCGGCTCCTCTACATTTTTAAGATGAGGACTCGGGCAGGGAAGCCAGCGCTTGACCGAGGCCACCCAGGTGGTTTAGAGGCAGGTCAGGGCCAATTCCTAGATCTGGTTTTGAGGATCAGAGGTACCCCAACCTCCTTTTGGGGTCCCAAGCTGAACACCTTGCAACCTTCCCCCCACCTAGGATGTGGGTTCTTCCAGTCGTCATGGTTCTGCTCTGCTGTCCCCGAGGGGGGGGGCTCCACACCTTCTGCTCTTCTTCACACTGACCAGTGTTTTGCCCCTGGGCAGTTTCCACCCCTCCAGCTCCACCCAGTGAAACCCGGTTGTGGAGTCACTGCTCCAGGTCCTGTGTCCTTACGCTGCCACTGGTGCCCTTCCTCCTGTCAAGGTCCTCGTCCTCCCCTGAACCAGGAGCATCTTCAGGTCACAAGAGCCATCTCAGCCACCTTATGTCCTGGTTCCCAGCCTAATACCTGACACACAGTAGGTCCTCAGCAGCTGTTTGTTGACTGACTGAAAGGTTGGTCTTGATCAACACGTTGTTCTCTCCTGCTCTCCTTGATGGTCGTTGGCGTGTGTTGGGAAGAGGGGCTGTGAGGGTGCCTTGCCCGGGCAGTGGACCCCAGCCACCCTTCGCTGGGCACACCAGGGGCTTCTCTTTCTTACTGGTTACCTTATCCTACACCAGCAGGTGCTATGAATATCTACTGGCAGATGCCGCACGGGGACCGCCCAGAGGCGGACACTGGCCTGTTGTCGTATTGATGCCTATTACTACGCCTGCTTACTGCTGTGGGGACGGGGGTGGGTTTGTACGAGCTTCCCCTCGATCACGTGGAATCCGCAGCTCTGAGGTATTACTC
>PVLC010019999.1:0-29822 GCA_004027655.1 Graphiurus murinus | reverse complement strand
TTTTCAGGGTGTTTTATATCTACTTGTCTCTTTCTAAATGTGCATGTGTATGCATCTATTTACCTGTCATCTATCAGTTGATTGACATCAGTGACATTTAATTTGTTTGTTGTTTATTGGTGCATTACTGTGTTCTTCTTTGTCTTCTTGGACCAGTTGTTGAGAAAGATTGTGTGACCTTTAATATTAACTGCATCTTTTGTATGCATAACAATTACGAGGGTGTTTTTTGTTTTGTTTTGTTTGGGGTTTTTTTGTTTTTTTTTTTTTTTACTAGTCAACAATTTTTTACTATCAACAATTTTTTACTATCAACAATTGAAAACAATAATTCTAAGTATTAACATTCTTGATTGCATCATTTAATTTTTATGTGAAGTTATCTTTTCTCATTTTACTTATATGTATTTTATAGTGGGCACTAAATACTAATCCCTTTAAAATATTTTGATCTAATCAACTTTTATGGAATATTTTTAGCAACATAATTAAGATGAAATTTACATAGTTTGATAATAAAATGAAACAATTTGATTTTGTAGGTGTGTGTTTATTATCATTGGTTCTTTATCATTTTTCTTGATAATTTAAGTAAACTTTAGTTTTACTCATTAAAAGCAAAACTGTCTTTCTTGGATTAAACTTTTCCTATCCCTATTCACTTTCCTATTATATTTTGCATACTAAAACCCTATGAATTTCTATATTCTTCCTTTCCATTATTCACGTTTTGTTCTAATTTCCTTTATCACTTTACTTTATTCTATTAATCTTATCCTAATAATTTCTCCAATCAATGTTTATTAAGCATTTTTATGTGTCCTGAGAAATCCATTTTTCTCATGCTCAACTTTACTTTGATGAGATTATTTAAAAATGGTGTTATAGCCAGGTGTGCAGGCGCACACTTGTAATCCCAGTACTTAGGAGGCTGAGACCAGAGGATCCATCTTTGTGGCCAGCCTCAGCTACTTAGTGAGGCCCTTTTTCAAAATAAAGAATAAAAATAGGACTGGGAGTGTAGCTCAGAGGTACAATGCCCCTGGGTTCAATTCTCATTATTGCAAAATAAATAAATAAATAAATGGTTTTATGATATGTAGACATTCATAAATTAATTTAGAATGAAAAGGTCAGCCTGATGGGATATTTTATATGTAGTGCTGATTCTTTTGTCTTAGCATTGGGTAGATTATCTCCAAAGCACTTTTCTACAAATCCTGGGAGTAAGGGGAAATGTTTTATGACATGCTTGTCACTGCATTTCCTATTTTTTTAGGCAGCTTGTAAAATCTCCTCTTTGTTCTTAAATTTCTAAGTTTTAAACTTGAAATATATTAAAGTTTTATAACATGACATGCATATGTCTCGGAATGATGCATATGTCTACTTAAAGGATTCCGTTGCCTATATCCATTCTAAGGAAGCATCATGGTTAACAATGTTTTCCAGTTCATTCAATTCCCTTCCTGCAGCCTCAAAATATGTGTTTGTTATTTGCAGGCACTTGGTCAAATGCTTATCATGTATGACCACATTTAGTGATCTAAAAAAATGTATCTCAAAGACACAATGGCCCATTTCTCGTGAGTTATCTGAGCTTTGAAAAGATTAAATAGAAGGACCAGATAGCTAGGATTAACTTTTGGATTAAAATGCATGTATCTAGAACTCTAAACACATTAAATGCCTTACAAAGTTTATCTTCTCTATTTACATTATAAGCTTTTAGACTGTCTTGCATATAATTATGGGTTTTTATCATTTGCCTTGATTTGAAACATTGACTCTGTTGAGATGTTAGTTCTATTGTATTCCATCATTGTTTTTATTTTGTCATTCATTTTAAACTTAAATATTGTCTTCGTTATACTATAATTTGCTCTCTTTTTTCAGACATGTCCTATTTTATTTCATTTTAATTTATTTACTTTTGGAGATATCAGCTCAGTTAGCTTTATTTGTCAACTCCAGGGGTCCATAAGATGCTCAGATACCTGACTAAATTATTTTATTGGTCTTTGCAGGTGTTTCTGAAGAAGAGCATTTGAATTGGTTGACTGAGTAAAGCAGATGGCCCTACCACCATATGATTGCATCATCCAACACTCTGAGGGCTAACATAGAACAACAAAGAAGAGAAAGTAAATTCTGTTTCCCTATCTGACTACTTAAGCTGAAATATCAGTGTTGGACTAGAATTATACTTTCCACATTCCTGGTTCTCTGATCTCAGACACTGGATTTCCCGGGTCTCCAGAGAGTAGACAGAAGGCCATAGATCTTTATAGCCTCCTAATCGCAGAAGTCAATTCCTTATAATCTATCTATTTATCTATCTATCTACCTATATCTCTATCTATATTTATCTGTAGTACTGATTCATTTATATATATTATAACATATATATGTAGAGAGAGATACATTGAAAGATATAGATATAGATGTAGATATAGATATAGATATAGATAGATAGAAAGATATAACTTGTTGATTCTCTCTGGAGAAACCTGACTAAAAAGCAGCTCATAATGAAAGTGAGGAAATATGTTTTTGTTTGTTGTTTTCAGATTTGTTCCTGGATTCTCAAGCTTAACTTTTTGGGCCTTTTTTATTTTGTTAATCTTTGTTTAGTTTTATTATATTTTGGTATGTGTTTCATTATTGCATGGCTTTCTAAAGTGTACTAAATATCAGATCAATAGAATGAATATCATGAATAATCTGCCATTGAATATATGCTTAAAAGAGTTTGAGCATCATTTTTAGGAATTACATAATCATAGAAAGGATCATAAATACATATTCTGAAATACTGTGATCCTGCATAAGTATCTCAGGAGAGAGACTCAGACCAAACCAGACTCTTGCTTTTCCTGCACAAAGCACTTTTTCTCTATCACTTTCCATATTTAATTCTTTCATATAGAATCACCTAAGAAGTTTAGTTTCCCACTAAAACCAATTATTTTAATACTTTGTTTTCCTTCTCATACAGATATGTACCAATATATTACATCTATTTCAATTGTTTAATTTTTTTCTTGTATAGGGTAACAGATTATTAATTTAAATGGAGAATATATTTTATGTGAGATGAAAAATGGATGTTAGAAATTAAAGCAAAATAAAAATAGAGCAAGTATGTTCTGATGTGTTAATGAAATGACACCCTGGAGCTTTTTAATTTCCAAGAAATTATAAGAATTTAAGAGTTAAGGTTTGTATGTGTTAGATATTCCAAAAAAATGTCTGTTCCAAGACAAATATGGATTTTCTCAATAATAAGAAAAAGAAAACTTCAGAGATATGTTGAATATCTAATTCCCCAAACATTAAGCATAAGATTTGTCACAGAACAATTTTAATGAGTCCTCTTTAGAATGATTTCCAGGTGCTTAAATTGCAGATGCATAAATTAAATAAAAAATAGTTCAATATTTCAAAAACTAATTTAAAAATTCTCAGAAGATTCAAACATTATTAAAATATATCCTTTTCTTTATTGCTAAAAAAAGAGAATCTTACAGAAATCAGATATTTGAAAAATCTGAGATTTCTATTTTAAAGGTACATAAAAATTTTTAGCTTTCCACCCTTAGTTAAATGTGAAAAAAAAAAATGTCAATTTCCATTTGTTTTCTTTTTGCGGTACTGGATGTTGAACCTAGGGACATTCTGAGCTACACCCCCAGCTACTTCTTTCTATTTTTATTTGTATTTTTCTTTATTTTATTGTACTTTTATTGGTGCCATATAGTCTCACATCATGATGTAGTTCATAGCATAGTGATAGTGATATACATGCACAAACTGAATCTCTAAGATTAACAACACAGAAAACTCCAAATGCAAATGTATATTGTATACCCACTTTCTCCACTTTTCACATTTGCTACTTTTTTTTCTTCTTTTAGCATTACTTTTCACATTTGCTACTTTTTTTTCTTCTTTTTGCATTACTGGGGGATTGGATATTGAGCCCAGGGGCATTCTACCTTCAGACCTACACCTCTATTTTTTTTTTTTTTTTCTTGAAACAGGGTCTCACTAAGTAACTGAGGCCAGCCGCAAATCTCTGATCCTCCTGTCTCAGCCTCCCGAGTACTGGGATTAAAAGTGTGCATCACCACACCCAGTTTGCTATGTTTGTTTTTTATTATCATCTCTCTTTTTAAAATATATTGTTTGTTATAAATGTGTATTTTTATATTTTTATCACTTATTTTTTATGCACTATTTAAAAGTAAATTAAATATATTTGCCTTTTTTATCCCTAATTCTTCAATATGCATTTCTCAAGAACAAGGATATTTTCTTATATGATAACCATAAGGTTATCAAATTTAAGAAATTCACCACAGTTGTAATATTTTATCAAATCCACAATCCTAATTCCAATCATTAAAATTGTTCCAATAATATTCTTTTATTTTAATTTATTTTATTTTTCAAAAAAGTCTCCATAAGTTACCCAGGCTGACCTGGAACCTGGATCCTCCTGTCAGCCTCACAAATACTAGGATATTTCCCTTTTTTAAAGAAAAATGTTATATAGAAAAAGTTATTTGATGACTTCTAAAGACACATGTGTGTTTGGGGGGGGAGTATATTTGTGGCATGCCTAAGGAGAAGTAAGCTTTCAATGACAAGATTCTATAAAGAAAGGATACATTTATTATTTGACTTTATTTTAATTTTTTAACTGGGAATCAGAAACTGTAATTATTAAGAAAATGTATACAAGCCGGGCATGGTGGCACATGCTTGTAATCCCAGCATTTGGGAGGCTGAGACCGGAGGATCCGGGTTCACGGCCAGCCTCAGCTACCTAGTGAGGCAGTCTACAACTTAGTGAGACACTGTTTCAAAATAAAGAATAAAAAATAGGGGTATAGCTCGGAGGTAGAATGCCTCTGAGTTCAATCTCCAGTACTGCAAAAAAATAAAAAAGGAAAAAAAAGAAAATGTATACAGCTAAACATATTTAATAGTATCCAAGTGGTTTGTTTCCCACTAGACGTTATAAAGTACTTAAAATAAAGTACTTAAAATATTGATCATATTTTAAGTATTTTAAGTACTATAAAAGTACTTAAAATATTGATCATATGTCCCTAATAAGAGCAATATACTTTTTATTATATAAGCTTACACATGAACTCTAAGAGAGGTCTAAAATATATTTTTAGCTTATTTTCGTTATGAATCAATAGTTCAGATAAATCCATATCTAAATTTATCCTTCTAGAATACAATTGCTTCACAATGGTATTATTTCTCATTCCAGGTTGTTCATTACTATAATCCTCAAGTTCTCAGTTTTTACATATGAATTTGATTAAAATTAGGTTGTTACACATGGAATTTATTAAATGTTCCCTTTGCCATGATTAATAAAATGCTAACTTCTTGCCTTATTACTTTAACACAAATTATTATATGCAGCTGCAAATTCCTATTTTTTAAACTTATGTGTTCAACATCATATGTCTGTCTATTTTCTTTCTCTCTTCCAAGAGAAGCATTCTATACTCTATGATAAAAGAAAACTTGTTTAAAAGTTACTCTTTTTGGGAAATTATTTTCTGTTAAAATCATAGTTTAAAATGGATACTACCACTGAACAAAACCATAAGTAGAAACCCCACTGAACAGTACTCTAGCATTTCCTATCCACCTCCCTCCATGACTACATCTAAACAGAATTCCTATTCAGTTAATCCAGGTATATGCAATATTACATGAATTAAAATGTACCAGAAGGATATGTGCATATGCATTTTCTATATTACATGATTATATGACTAAGTAATTGAATATTTATTGAATAAAAATTAGAATTCAACATTAAAATGGCAAATACTTTAATATCTATTTAGTATGTAGACATTAAGAACACTAGATATTATTTATCCATGTAATACAAACACCTATATTCAAGTAAGAAACATTATACAGTATATTATATTCAACACATAGTTCCCATAACTACCCAAAATATTTTTCTCTACTTGTCTGTTCAGATTCCTTGCTTTTTATTTTGAGAGCACCTATTACAAGTTTTTGTTTTGTGGTTACTTCCATGAGTTCTGTTTTATCTATTCTTTTTATTATAGAATAGGAGTTAACCACATATTTTTTCATGGCAAATTGACAGGTCCACTTATTCAAAAAGAAAGTGTAATTTTTCTTCTACTTAGAATTTTAAATCTATAAAGACCATAATCCAACTACATGCTCACCTTATGGGCAAAGACATCCAAAGGCTAAAGATAAAATGATGGAAAAAGATATACCATGCAAATGAAGACAAAAAAATAAGCAGAGGTAGCAACAAACATATCCAGCAAAGCAGACTTGAAGCTAAAATTTATCAGAAGAGACAAAGCAGGTCACCTATTACTAGTAAAAGGAACAATCCAATAAGAAGATGTGATGAAAGCAAACATTTATGACCCAAATGTGGGCTTACCCATTTTTATAAAACAAACTCTTAAGGACATTGGGTCTTAAATAAACCCCAACACAATAATATTGGGAGATTTCAACACACTGCTCATACCACTAGATCCATCTTCCAGGCAAAATTGTCTAAAGACTTTTCAGATCTAAAGAACACAATAAGTCAAATGGACCTCAAATATACCCATAGAATATCCCAACCAAGATTAATACACATTCTTCTACTTACTCATGGAACCTTCTCCAAAACAGACCACATTCTGGACCACAAAACAGGTGTCAGCAAATTTTTTAAAAATGTAGTATAATTTCTTGCATCTTTTTAGGTCATAAGGGAATAAAAGCAGAAATCAACAACAGTAAAACCAAAAGAAATTACATAAACACATGAAGACTGAATGATATACTTTTGAATGAGGACTGAATCAGAGAAAAAATAAGGTGAGAAATAAAAAAGAGTTCCTAGAATTAAAGAAAAATAGAGACACAACATACCAAAATCTATGAGATACATTGAAGACAGTTATAAGAGGAAAATTTATAGCACTGAGTTTTCTTATAGCATAAGAAAAACAGAAAGTCACCAAGTAAAGAACCTAATGACACACCTCAAAGACCTTGAAAAACAAGAGCAGACTAATTCCAAAACCAGTAGAAGGCAGGAGATAATTAAAATCAGAGTAGAAATCAATAAAATAGAAAACAAATAATCAATGCAAAAGATCAACAAAACAAAAGTCTGAGTCTGTTTTTTTTTTTTTTTTTTTTTTTTTGTGGTACTGAGGATTGGACTCAGGGACATTCTACCTCTGAGCTATACCCCCAGCCCTATTTTTTATTCTTTATTTTGAAACAGGGTCTCACTAAGTTGTAGAGTGCCTCACTAGGTAGCTGAGGCTGGCCTCGAACCCGGATCCTCTGGTCTCAACCTCCCAAATAATGCTGGGATTACAAGTGTGTGCCACCACACCTGGTTTCAAAAGTCTGTTTTTTTAAAGATTAACAAGATTGATAAAAACTTATCCAACTGAACCGAAAAAAAAATTCAAAGTATTAAAATGAGAAATGAAAAAGAAGACATAACCACATACAGTAGGGAAATTCAGAGAATCATCAGAAACTATTTTGAAAATTTATATTCCAATAAAGTGGTAATTATAGAAGAAATGGACAGATTTCTAGACATTTACAGCCTACCTAAATTGAACCAAGAGGATATAGAAAACCTAAACTGACCAAAAGCAAAAAAAATTGAAACAACAAAAATACTTCTATCAAAGAAAAGTCCAGGTCCAAATGGATTCCCAGCTGAGTTCTACAAAACCTTCACATAAGAAATAAACCAAATACTTCCCAAGTTATTCCATGAAATCAGAAGAGATGAAATCCTTCCAAACTTCTTCCATGAGGCCAGTATCACATTAATATTTTTTTAAAAAAGAAAAATCCCTCAAGAAAATAAAATTACAGACCAATAGCCTTAATGAACATAGATGTAAAAATTATAAACAAAAGAGTAGTGATACACATTCAAAATCCTATCAAGAGAATAGTACACCATGATCAAGTTGGCTTAATTCTGATGATATAGGGTTGGTTCAACATACACAAATCAATATACATCATTCACCACATAAGTTGAACTAAGGATAAAATCTACATTAATATATCAATAGATGCTGAAAAAGCATTTAACAAAATCCAACAGCAATTCATGTTTAAAACACTGCAGATAAATGGAGTAGATGGAACTTACCTCAACTCCACTAAGCAATACACTAAAACCTCAAAGCTAATATCATATTGAATGAGAAAAAACTTCAGAAATTCCCTTTAAAATCAGGAACAATACGAGGCTCACTATCACCATTCCTTTTCAATATAGTACTTGAGACTCTTGCCAGAGCAATAAGATAAGAGAAAGACACCAAAGAAATATAAATAAGAACTGAAATTATCTCTATTTGCAGATAATATGACTCTATATTTAGAAGACCCCAAAAAAACTCAACTGAAAAAAAAAAAAAACTTCTAGAGCTGATTAACAAATTCAGCATAGTAGCAGGATACAAAACCAATTTAAAAAAAATCAATAGCTTTTCTATATGCCTAACATGAATCCACTGAAAAAAAAAATCCAGAAAACAATTCTATTCACAATAACCTCAAAAACAATAATATACCTAAGAATAAACCTAACCAAGAAGGTTAAAGACCTCTACAATGAAAATCATAAAACACTAAAGAAAGAAATTGAAGATCTTAGAATATGGAAAGATCTTCCATTGCTCTTGGATATCAGAATAAATATTATTAACATGGCCAGGCTAGCAGAAGTAATATACACAGTCAATGTAATCCCTACCCAAATAACAATGTCATTCTTCACTGACCTAGGGAAAAAAAATCAGTCCTAAACTTCATATGGAGAAAAAAAAAAAAGACCCTGAATAGCCAAAGAAATTCTCTAAAAATGAGAACCATGCAGGAAGCATCCTAATTCCCAACTTCAAATTATACAATAGAGCTATAGTAATCAGAACAGCATGATACCGGCACAAAAACACACACATAGACCAATGGAACAGAATAGAAGATACAAAAACAAATTCACAAATTTATAGCCAATTGATTTTACGCAAAGGTGCCAAACACATACATTAGAGAAAAAACAGCTTTTTCAACAAAAGGTGTTGGGAAAACTGGTTATCCATTTGCAGAAGAATAAAACTAAATCCCTACCTCTCACCCTGCACAAGAGTCAACTGAAGATGGATCAATGACCTAGAAATTAGACCAGAGAATTTGAAAATACTAAAGGAGTGCCTTAGGTCCAACACTCCAATATATAGGCACAGATAGATACTTCCTCAATAAGACTCCCAAAGTTGAGGAAATTAAAACAAGAATTAATGAATAGGATGGCATTAAACTAAAAAAATTCTGTTCATTGAAGGAAACAATCAAGAAGCAAAATAGTGAGTCTACAGAATGGGAGAAAATTTTTGTCAGCTATTCCTCTGATAGAGGACTAATATTTAGAATATACAAAGTACTTAAAAAAGACTTACCATTGGGGGGAAAACAATAAAGAAATAGGCATTTGAACTAAATAGACACTTCACAAAAGAAGGAATACAAATGGCCATGAAACACTTGAAAAAACGGTCAACATCATTAGCAATAAGGGATGTAAGCCAAAACTACACTGAGATTCCATCTAACCCCAATCAGAATAGCAATCATCAAAAAGTCAAACAACAATAAATGGTGGCGAGGATGTGAGGAAATAGGAATTTTTCTATATTGTTGGTGGGATTGCAAATTAGTATTGCCACTCTGGATACCAGTGTGGAGATTCCTCAGAAAATTGAGAATGTATCCACCACATGATCCAGCTATACGACTCCTGGGTATCCTTCCAAAGGGACAGAAATCAGAATATTATAGTAATGTGGCATATCCATGTTTATAGCAGCACAGTTCACAGTAGCCAAATTATGGCACCCACCTAGGTTGGTGCCAATTTAACAACAGATAAATTGATTACAGAAATATGGAATATACACACAATATAATTCTACTCAGCAATAAAGAAGAACATAATTATGCCATTTATAGGAAAATGGATGGATCTGGAGAACATTATGTTAAGTGGGATTAGATATTCACCCAAAGTAAAGCTTCCTATGTTTTATCTCACATGTAGAAGCTAGGGACAAATCTGGACTCAAGAGTGACTTTACTAAATAATGGAGAAACCCCAGTAGAGCAATGGAGGGGGTCCAGAGGAGACTAGGGGGGGGATTAGTGAAGGAAACACTTTCAGTGACATTATGCATATATGTGAAATTATCTGTGT
This sequence comes from Graphiurus murinus, assembly GCA_004027655.1. Classification (NCBI taxonomy): domain Eukaryota; kingdom Metazoa; phylum Chordata; class Mammalia; order Rodentia; family Gliridae; genus Graphiurus; species Graphiurus murinus. The sequence goes on along the minus strand of PVLC010019999.1, from coordinate 19,495 downwards.
CAATCTCAATATCATGTATGGGGAAGGGGAGGGAGCGGGAAAATGGATGGACCTGGAGAACATTATGTTAAGTGAGATTAGCCATTCACAGAAAGTGAAGGGTCATATGTTTTTTCTCATATATGGGAGCTGGAGAGTAATCGGTATATCAGAGGGAGCTCAGATAATGGAGGAGAAACTGTAGTGGAGCCAGAAGTTGGTCTTGGGGATAGTAGCGGGGTAGAAGAGGAATGCATGGAGAGTATACCAATGTCAATCTCAATATGACATAAAGAGTGGAATGGTGTGCATGTATGTCACTATCACTGTGAACTGCACTATGATGTAAAACTATAATGCTCCAATAAAAGTATAATAATAATAGTCTAAATAGTAATACCTTTAACTATAAAATTTTTATCATGAGTTTTCCTAAAATATACTTTGATCTGAAAAATAGTCCATGTGTCTGTGATAACATATAGCCATAAGCATGTTTCTCTTTTACTTTAAGGTTAACATGCAAAAAGCCAAAGGACTTTATTCTCCCAGTTCAACCCTTTATCAACTGCATTTTCAGAGTTGCCAAATGTGATTATAGGTAATGTGTTTATCTCAAATAAACTTTCTGTCAGAGACTAGCCAAAAAATATCTTCGATATTTGTCTTTCTTGTGCCATTTTGCCCATGATTATCACAAAGATTAGGTAATAAATAGCAAATACCCTATCTACATTTGGAAGTGGAGTAAAAGGATAATAGGGCCTTATAATCATTTCCTTTAATGCACAGTATTCCCTTTTAAAATTATTTAGCCAAGGAAAAGATCTGACAAACTTGTTTACAACCAAAATACTCTACCCAGTAATAATTAGGTATGTGAAACATCTGTGCTAAATGTGAGTTTTACAAGGTTGTGCTTTCAGCTTTAGAAAATACTAGATATGCCCTCATTTCAAATACACATGTGAAAAATATTATTTTTGTCTGAAACTGACATTCCCTGGGATTCCTATTTGATTGCTATAGGAGATTCACCTGGGTCTGCAGACATACTGATTTAGAGGAATGTAAACAGAATTAATCTGGGCACCAGGAGGTTTAAATTTCTCAGGCCTGTCATTAATGTCTTTATAGGCATTTACTAATCCTTACTGTGACTCAGTTTCTATATTCAGAAGGGGGGTTATAAAAATATAGTATTGTATGTAGAATTATATATTTAATATATGTGCATATGTAAAATGAGAGAATGAAGATTATATATTAATGTAAACCATTAAGTTTAGTATCCTAAATGTATTGAGATTTCAATGCTAAATTTCAAATTTTTGTAAATATTTACTTATTCCTTTTATATATATATCCCTAAACTGTGAATGTCTTGAGAACTTAGTAAATCAAGTACAAATTTCCAAGAAACAAATGTATGATTTTCATCCATCTATGCTGAAATCTTCTGAATACTTTTTTTGTGAGAAAGCAAAACTAACTTATAATTCCTCCCAAAGGTATTCTTGGTTAGGCAGCAAAAGAGCTGAGCTATATGTGGGAACATGGTGCAATTGAAAGCTAATTATATTCATATTCTTATTTGCATAGTTTTTCTCCTGCTCAATGTCACCCAGCAACTACTGTGCATAAAAGAAGTGGCAAACTTCTGGCAACTGTGTTTTATACTCTCTCCTTTGCTCTCAACTCCATAACTTAAATCAAAGGTATGGCCCACAGGCTAGATTTCACTCTCCCCTATATCTGGTGCTATAAACTAAGAGCTATTGAAAAAGAGCCAAGCTGGTTCATTTACATATTGTCCAAGATTGCTCTTCAGCTTCAACAAAGAGTTGAGCACATGTGAAAGATACTACATGAACTGTGAAGCCCAAAGCATTTACTATGTGACCCCTTGCAAATAAAATTTATTGATGTCTGAGCTAAATTATTTTCTTCTTTTATAAAGCTATGGAAAGACAGTATGTTATAATGGGGAAATACAGATTGTCAGTTCTTCCTCAAGTGCCAAACCCCAATTTCTCCACATGTAAAGGAACCACAGGGTAGCCTTGCCCTTCTCATAAATATGGAAGGACTTTAGAGTTTGGGATGTTGTATGGTCATGTCTAGATATTTAAAACCCAAATCTCTCTCTACATACTATGTCACACATACCTGTACTTTGAAGAGCTAAAAGAACTATGCTTGCCTCTTTACACAAATTGATCATTCTCTCATTCTTCAGTTCTATATTTTTAACTTAAATATTGTTATTTATTAATTAATTTATTACTAACTAATTTATTATTTATTTATTTATTTAGTGATACTGGGAATTGAACCCAGGGGAATTCTACCTCTGAGTTACACCCCAGCCCTATTTTATTCTTTATTTTGAAACAGGGTCTCACTAACTTGCAGAAGGCCTCCCAATTTGCTGAGGTGAACCTGAGATCATCCTGTCTCAGCCTCCCAAGTACTGGGGTTACAAGCATGTGCCACTATGCTTGGCTGGATTATGACTTTTTTATACATTTATTTATGTATTATAGTCTAACATCATAATGTAGTTCCTAGTGATAGTGACGACCACAGACAAAGTCCCTGGTGCAATTTTTCCTTCCCCACTCCTTCCCCATACAGGATGTTGAGATTGGCATTGGCACACATACGCACACAATGTCAATGGAAGTATTTCCTTTATTGATTTTCCCTCTCCCCCCAACACCTGCCTTCCCCTAGAGCACCTCACTCACTCCATTGGAACTTCTCCTCCATTATTTGAAGTCCCTCTGGTATCCAGATTACTCACTAGCATATGAGAGAAAACATAGAACACTTATCTTTATGTGACTGACTAATCTTACTTAATATAATATTCTCCAGATCCATCCATTTTCATGCAAATGACATAATTTTGTTGTTATTTAATTGCTAAGCAGAATTCCACTTTGTGTATACCCCATAATTTTGAAATCTATTCATCTGTCATTTAGGAAAAGGCAACCTTTTCAACAAATGGTGTTGGGAAAACTGGTTATCCATTTGTAGAATAATAAAATAAAATCCCCTTCCACACCTTGTACAAGAGTCAATTCAAGATGGATCAATTAGACCTGGAAATTAGACCAGACACTTTGAATTACTAGAGGAGGCATAGGCCCAACAATCCAAAATATAGTCATAGGTAAATCTTCTTCAATAAGACTAACAAACCTCAGAAAATTGAAGAGAGTTAAAAAATTAAAAGAATTAAAATTGAATGGGATGGCATTAAACTATAATGTTTCTTCTCATCAAAGGAAACCATCAAGAGTCTAAAGAGCTTCAACACATAGGCACAGGTAAAAACTTTCTCAACAAGACCTCCAAAGCACAAGCAACTCAAAGGAAGATCAATGTATGGGATTGCATTAAACTGACAGCTTCTGCGCAGCAAAGGAAACTATCAAGAACCTCAACAGAGAGCCTACACAGTGGGAGAAGATTTTTGCCAGTTACTCTTCAGATAGAGGTCTAATATCTACGATATACAAAGAACTCAAGAAAATCACAGCCAAGAAAGCAAATAACTCAATCAAAAAATGGGCAAAGGATCTAAATAGACACTTCACAAAAGAAGAAGTACAAATGGCCCATAAATGTACAAGGAAATGTTCCACATCATTGGCAATCAGGGAGATGCAAATCAAAACTACCTTGAGATTTCACCTAACTCCAATCAGAATGGCAATCATAAAAAACATGAACAACAACTGCTGGTGAGGATGTGGAGAAGTGGGAACCCTAATACATTGTTGGTGGGATTGCAAATTAGTGCAATCACTTTGGAAAACAGTATGGAGGATCCTCAGATGAATGGGAATGAACCTACCATATGACCCAGCAATACCACTTCTGGGTATCTACCCAAAAGAATGGAAACCAAACTATCAGACTGATGCATGTGTATCTATGTTTATAGCTGCACAATTCACAATAGGCAAACTATGGAAGCAGCCAAGATGTCCATCGAGAGATAAATGGATTACAAAACTATGGGATATGTACACAATGGAATTTTACTCAGCCATAAAGCAGAACAAAATAATGTTCTTTGCAGGGAAATGGATGCAACTGGAAAACATTATGTTAAGTGAGATTAGCCAGTCACAAAGAGTAAAGAAGCATATGTTCTCCCTAATATGCGGATGTTAGGGAGAAGATGGGGCATAAGAGGGTCGGGAGATGAAAAAGTAGAGACCCTGGATAAATAAAGAAGTTGATTTAACCGAAGGGGATGGATGGGGGTGGGGGGAGGACATCCTAAGGCACATGATGTACTTACACAAGGTCACTCACTGAACTGAACTTGAGAGGGAGGGAGGGCGAAGGAGCGGGGTGGGGATTGGGGAAGGGGTCTGATGAGAAATGTGTGCACATATGTCGTTATCAATTTGTACCTAACAAAGATGTATACATACAAAGCACCAATTATTACAATGAAAAAAAAGAGTCGAAAGAGAGAGCCTACAGAATGGGAGGAGATCTTTGCTAGCTATTCCTGTGACAGAGGACTAATATCTGTAATATACAGAGTACTTAAAAGACTTAACATTAAAAAAAAAAGTCATTCAATCAAGAAATGGGCAACTGCTGGGCGTGGTGGCGCACGCTTGTAATCCCAGCATTTGGGAGGCTGAGACCGGAGAATCCGGGTTCGCGGCCAGCCTCAGCTACCTAGTGAGGCACTCCGCAACTTAGTGAGACCCTGTTTCAAAATAAAGAATAAAAAATAGGGCTGGGGGTATAGCGCGGAGGTAGAATGCCCCTGAGTTCAATCCCCAGTACCGCAAAAAAAAAAAAAAAAAAAAAAAAAAAAAAAAGAAATGGGCAACTGAATTTTAATTTAAAAAACATAACACAACTTAGGATCCCATGAATTGTATTTAAGGTCTAGTAAGTCTACATATATGGACCTCTAATTACTCATATGTAGAATTTTACTAAGATATATAACAAAATTTTTATTAAATTTAATGAAAATATAATATGTTTTTAAGATTGCCACAAAGTCAATAATATTTAAAAAGCTCTGCATAGGAGAAACACTTCTGAGATAATCCAAGTTTTCAACCACCAGAGGATAGCAGTAGAGCTCAGAGGATTCATTCTAAAGCACTCAGGGAATATATATAATGCAGCCCTCCTAAATGCTGGAGGCAAGATGGCATTACCTTAGGGCTAATAGAGGTTTTCCAAAGCAGACAAGTGTGGAGAAAGGATGGGAAAGAAAAAAAAATTCCTCAATAGTTCAGAAATCTGACATTTAACCTGTAGAGCAAAGAAATATATGACATAATGTTATAAGATGGCAATTATCTTTAAAGTACTGAAATGGTTGGATCCAGAATCTCACCAGAACTCTCGTCTCTGTTCTATAGAAATCAGCCATGAACCATAGCCACAATAATACCCATGCTCACTTTAACTGTATATCAGACTGACTCACCCTCCAACTTCATCTGACTTAAAAGGAATACCATATAATATTTTTCTGGAAGCCAAGTGTGGCGGCTCACGCTTGTAACCCCAGTATTTGGGAGGCTGAGACCGGAGGATCTGGATTTCCAGGCAGCCTCAGCTACTTAGTGAGGCCCTCTGCAATTTATTGAGACCCTGTATCAAAATAAAGAATAAAAAATAGGAATGGGGGTGTAGCTCAGAGGTAGATATCCCTGAGTTCAATCCCTAGTACTGCAAAAAATATATATATTTTTCTGGAGGCAAACACTCTATAATTCAGTCCCCAATGTTAATGAGACAAATAGTGAATATAAGAAGTCAGTAGAACAAGCATAGATAACTTAGTGATGTAATAATCTGATGATATAGTAATAGAGAAGGTGTTTATAGGAAGTTGTGACTAGCATTCATGATGAGATATTAAAATACATGAGAGAACCACATAGAACAGCAGAAATAGAAAAATGTATTATCAAAAGTCAATGTCAAATTTAAGAACAGATTGATCAATACAATATATGCAAATTGTATAGAGAAAAATGAATTAAAATAATATAAGAGAAAAGAGAGTCAAACTAATAGTATAATTGTAACACCAAAGAAAGATAAAAGAGATCCTGAATTAGAAGTATATAAAAATAAAAGTAGCTGAAAACTTTAAAAAATGAATGAAAGATATCAATCCACAAATCCAGTTACATCATTGAATAATTTAACTTTGATAAATACACCAAGAAAAAAATCAGCGGGCATATTCATAATCAGTATGCTGAAACAAAAAATAAAAGTCAAAGACAAAGCAGAGTGCTGGGGGAAACATATTAAATACAGAGGAAGATGCTATTCTCAGTGGAAACACTGGGAGGCCAGAAGACATCTTAAATTGTGAACCTATAGTCTATACTCATTGAAAATATTCCCAGCAGGGAGTGGTGGCATGCCATTAGTCCCACTACTTGGGAGGCTGAGACAGGAGGATTGGAAGTTTGAGGCCAACCTCAGCAACATAGTAAGACCCGGTTTCAAAATAAAAAAATAAGGCTGGAGATTTAGCTCAGTGGTAGAATACCCCTGAATTCTCTAGTATAATGGGGGGGGGTGGAAATGCCCTCTGATAAAGATGAAATAAAAACTTTTTTTAAATTTTAATGTGCTTTTATTGGTGCATTATCATCTCACATCATAATTTAAATCATGTTGACATTGACACTGACATACATGCACACAGCACTTGGTCCTCCTCCACCCCCCATCTTCCCCCTTCCCATACAGAGTACTGAGATTGACATTGGGATTTTCACATATGTACACACAGTTGATATTAGTCTTTCCAATAATAAACCTCAGTCTTCCCCCTCCCCTTCCCTTAGACCACTTCCCTGGCTCCACTTCCATGGCTTCCCTTTCTCCTCAGGTACCTGGAGTCCCTCTGGTATCCCAGTTACTCCCTAGCTTGAGCATATTAAAGAAAACATATGTCCTTTCACTTTCTGTGACTGGCTAATCTCACTTAACATAATGTTCTCCAGGTCTTTCCATTTTCCTGCAAATGGCATTATTTTATTCTTCTTTATTGCCAAATAGAATTCCATTGTGTATATTTCCCATAGTTTTGTGATCCATTCATCTGTTGATGGACACCTGGGTTGGTTCCATAATTTGGCTATTGTGAATTGTGCTGCTATGAACATGGGTATGCATATATTACTGTAGTTCTTTGGTTTCAGCCTCTTTGGAAAGATACCTAGGAGTGGTATCACTAGATCATATGGTGGATCCATTCCTAATTTTCTAAGGAATCTCCACACTGATCTCCATAGCAGCTGAACTAGCTTGCAATCCTACCAACAGTGTAAAAGAGTTCTTATTTCCCCACATCTTCGCCAACATTTATTGTTATTTGACTTCTTGATGATTGCCATTCTGATTGGGGTTAGATAGAATCACAATGTAGTTTTGACTAGATTTTGCTCATTAAGTAGTCTTTTTTGTAGTTATTGTTGTTTTATAATACAGTTAGTTTTATAATACAGTTACATTTACATTATGATGTGAGATGATAATGCACCATAAAAGCACATTAAAAAAATTTAAAAATTTTTATTAGTGTTTAGTTAACACTAATAAATAGCACATGGTATATCTAATAAGTCAAAACAGGAGATGAATACTAAGAAAATAAGAAATTCACACAAAAGACATCAGGAAGGAAACATAGGGCAAAAAAATGTGTGGGATAAACATGACCTAAAAGCAAGTTAAATAGACGTCTATATAGTGATAAATATGTTTAATGTGAAGGGCTCATCACAAGTCAATTGTTATTCTGTTTAAAAGCAAGACCCAACACACTTTAAATAGGAAGTTGGAGAATAACTGAAAGTGAACATGTTGAGAAAAAGAAATATCAACTTCCAATTTCAATTTCAACAGAGAAAGAACTTAGAAGTCATTACTCTGAATCTTAAAAAAAAGTATGAAAAACTGGATACAGATTATCCAGGAAATCTTTGGACACTTTTCTCAAATTTTCTGTAAATCTAACTGTATTCTAAAACAACAACTACTAAACAAAAAAGACTACTTAATGAGCAAAATCTAAAAACAAACAAACAAAAGCAGAAGATTTTGGAATGGCCTAATGAAGTAGAAAGAGTAGGAACATCGTTATGAGGAAAGAAAAGACAATTCACAAGCCAAATAAATAAAAAATGTGGCTTAGACAAGACTCATAAAAACATTGTTTCTTCATTTTCCCAGACTACAGATTATGAAAAATCATTGTTAGTTTTATATTAAGTTTTAATAAAAGATGAGACTGAAAAAAGTTTAGCATTTATGCTGTACAAGAGTTTGTCGAAGAAATCTAAAAAATTGAAATTTTCTATGCATATTTTATCTAATCATGATAAAGCTGATCTCTGTATGCTGCTAGTGAATCAGATGTAAGCTGGGAAATGGTGAGCCACCTGCAGAGGGAGAGACACCATGCTAGGAAACTAGGAATGGTGATGTTGCAAAGTGGAGAGAATCAGAAACCAAGGGCCCACCCTAGAGGAGAAATCCTAAACTTTTGGCAAATGACAAAGAAAAATCCTGTTTGTTTTTCTTTTTCTTTTCTTTTTCTCTTTCCTTTCCTTTTCTTTTTTGCTTTTTCTTTTTTTCTTTCCTTTTCTTTTTTTGCTTTTTCTTTTTCTCTTTCCTTTTCCTTTTTCTTTCTTTCTTCCCTTCTGTATGTTTCTATCTACCACATTTATTGTGACTAAATGAGCTAAGGGAAATTACTGATGTTTTACCTTTTTAGAGCTTTATGAAATATTTCAAACATTTATATAAAAATAAGAAATAAAATAACGAATACTCAGTGTTTATTTTATGGTAGCAGGAATTGAACCCAAGGGAATTCTACCTCTGAGCTACAACCCCAGCCCCCCCCCCTTTTTTTTTAAACAGTCTTGCTAGGTTGCTGATGCTAATCTCCAATTTGCACTCTTCCTTCTCTGAGCCTCCCAAGTACTGGGATTATAGGTATGCACCACTAAATCTGACCCTAGGATTTATTTCAATCATATACTCAAAACTCAGTTTTAGAAAAATCTTAACATGATCTCACATTCACTTAGAGTATTAAAAAAATTAAAACTAAAATTTTCATCATTCTGATGTTAACAACCAGGTGCAGTGGTGCATGCCTATGATCTCAGTACTTGGGAGGCTAAAACAAGAATATTCCAGGTTCCAGGCCAATCTCAGCAAATTTTTGAGACATTGTTTCAAAAAAATAAAAAGGCTGGGAGTGTAGCTCAGAGGTAGAAGGGCTCTGAGTTCAATCTCCAGTAAAACACACACACATACACACACACACACACACACACACACACACACACACACACACATACACACACTTGTTTACCTGTTCTACTTTTATTTCTCTAACTCCTAACCATGCAGAATTAAATGTTAGCATTTATTGTACCTATTCATATTTTGTTATATACTTATGTATTCATTAATATTTTCAAATGCTGTTTTTGAAACGTCATGTGAATGACCTCCTTTAATATGTATGTCATAATTTTTTGCTGAAAATGTTATTTTTGAAATTATATATTTATTGGTGTTTCTGTAATTGATTCACTTTTACCCTTCTATACAATGCATTACATTCATAAAACACCAACATCTTGTTGATTTTCTTACTGAAGAATTTCAGGCTGATTTTACATATTTTTCTATTAAAGATTATATTGCAAAGGAATTTCTTATTCATTCCTTTTAGAGCACATGCACAAGTTTCTCTAAAGAATATTCCTAGGTTGTATATTATGCTAATATTAATCTTCACTTGAATTACCAAAACTGTCCTGTATTTCTTCCTTACTGCTCTTCATAATGTATGAAAGTACCTAATACCTATTCCTAAGTACAATTACTCTCACCAGACTTCTAATTTCCATTCTGATATATGTAAAATATCATTTTATTGTGGCATTAATTTGGATTTTAATGAATACTAATGTCATTTGGCATTTTGCATGTTTTATTGGCCTTCCTGGTTCTTTTTTGCTAATACTCTGAGCCTTTGGTTTTGGGTTGCTTTGGTTTTCTATCAGACCCTTTATCTTCCTTTTTCTTTTAATGATTTGCAAGAGTTAATATATTTTCCAAATAGATGCTGATTATATGCCTTGACAATATTTTCTTCTGGTGTGAAGCTTGTTTTCACCCTTTGTTTATGGTGACTTTTAACACAAAGTGTTTAATATCAATAAATGTTCTTTATGTCTGAGATTTTTGGTTGTTTGTTTTAAAAAAAATCTACTCCCAAACTAAAATCTTAAAGATATTTTTTCTTGTACAAGTTTTAAGGATTTGCTTTTGAATTTTGTTTTATCCCATTAGATATTTATCTTTTTGTTGTATTTTTTTATCTGGATAATTGTTTTTTCATCTACTTATTAACAAGTCCATCATTATAAAAATGTATTTGCAATGCTATAACTGTCATATATTATTTCAATATATGTGCAAATTATTTCTGTATTATCTTCCATTGATCTATGTATCAAACTCTGTATCTATCAATACACACTAGCTTAATTAATAAAGTTACAAATTAATTTTGAGTTCTGGTAGATGTCTTTCAATTATGTTGTTCTTCAAAATTACCTCCTTTCTCCCAAAGAAAGTTAAAGATTGGTAAGATTCCAAAACAGTTTAGGTTTTCAATATAAAATGAATTCATAGATTATTACAAAAGAATGTGTATTTTTATGACATTGGCCTTATCTATATTATTTTTATATTTAGATATTTTTATACATTCTTAATTAGTCTGTAGCAGTTGTTTACATCATGTGTTTGGTTTCTTTCTAAATATTTAAAACCATTTTGTTACTATTGTGTTTAGAGATATTTTCAATTATATTTCAAATAAGCTATTAGTTTTGTATAGAAATATTACTTATTTTAAGAGTACTTCTCTTGCCTTTGACAACCTTGATAAATTCTCTTTCTAGATCTAATATTTTCTGTTAGAGTGTGGGAGAGTTTAATTTGGGGAATCTTTTTTCAAAAATAAAGCAATTTGGTTGGTTATATTTTATTTCCTATGTTTATTATCTGTGATTTACCCAATTTTCCTCTGTTAGAAAAATCTAATGTTAACCCCAAGTTTTCTCCTAGAATGTAAATTCATAAAAACTACAAATATAAGATAGTTTTTCTCATAACATTATATATTTTGCCTGTTATTCTTTCACACAAAGGGATTTTCATATAAAATTTAATTTCATCCTAATATCCTCTTCAAATGTGTTCAGTAATTACTATATCCACTTGCTATTTATTTGTAGGCCATTTTCATTTTTTTACTTTGTTGTTTCTTAAAACTTGAAACACACTCAACCTCTTATTCCACTGGAGCATACCCTCTACTTTACCCTATTCTTGCATTCATCATTGTGACTTTTCATCCAACCTTACCACTGAACACAAAGTGCCCGTGTATATACCAGCAGACACCTCTAAACCCCTACTGCAGAGATTGGACCAGAGAGGTGAACAACCAGAATGGACTGCCAAACCCTAAGGATAAACTCTCTTCTGCTGATAGAAGGAATAACTCAACACATTCCCCATTTTAAATATTCTAAAACACTACATGTGAAGTTGTAAGACTGTTAGATTTATCATGTCCTAATTTAATCTTTAAGGTATTCATTTACCATTATGAAATATTTAATACCAAATAAAGCTAAAGCAATGAATACTTGCTTACAAGAACTAAACATTTAGTTTAGTTCTGCCTCTTATAAAATTTCTCCATTATTCAGTGTTTTTAATATGCAAATTTCTGTTCCTGAAACCCAAAAAAACTGTTTTCAAGGAATTCATACACACAAAAAATGTTATGGTTCATTTTATTAGTGAGTTGATTTCCATTATTTAATGAAAAATCATGTTAAAAAGACAAGACTCCTGCAAAGAATGATGATGCTAGTTGAGTTTGGACAGAGGGCAGATCTGAAGTTTTTAATGCAATAAGTAATAAGTATTTGTTCTCCATTATTTTACCAAGCTCAAAGGCAAGGGACATCATCACACCAACACATATAGTACTTCTTAGGAGCAAGGAAAAGGGATAAAACCAGCAACAAATCTTTTCCTAAGCTTGTTATTTGCAGTCTCTGGCTATCCCATGTTCTCCAAGACATACACTTCCACTCCCTCAACCCTAGTGTGACAGGCTCATTTGTTATCAGTGACCTTAATGAAGATCCAGTCAAGGTCAGAGATTTTCCACTTAAGGAACTATAAATTCTGCAGGACCACCAGATGAACATTCCTCCTTTCTGCCAGAGAATGGGGGAGTCTTTTTTACTAAAGATTTTAAGAGAAATAGTAGAAAACTATGAATTTTTCCTTAGAAATCAACTTGAAATTTAAGCCTAATTACTTGCATGATTAGTTGGCTGTTTTGTTATGTAATGATATAACTTAATCTGCTAATTAAAAGGTTAACTTTTGGCAACACCAGTTTTGGGAAATAGGTCAAAATTATTTCTGCACTCTATCACTCACAAGCTTCCATGAATAAGTAACCACGCTTAAAAGTAGGAATAATGATAGTCCCTACCCTAAGGTTCTTTGAAGATTAAATGAGACAGTATTTACAAAGTACTGGAAACAGTATCTGCAATATGGTAATCTTTAAATACATCCTAACTCATTATTATTATTATTATTATTAGTAGTAGTAGTAGTAGTAGTAGTATATATGGGTTATTTTTATAATCGTCAAGAGCAATTTTAAGATTGAATTGTGATTTATTAGATATGTATTTCTTTTCTAGGTATGTTACTTCATAAATATCAACTAGTACATACTAGCTAGAGGTAAATACTATTTGCCAGTAGAAATTCAAGATAGACATATTTCACTATCATTAATGCAATACTAAAAGTAATAAACACTGCAATTTTTTTCTGGGTCAAAAGGATCAAAATAATAGTTAAAGGTTGTTGGATATGAAATTTAAAAGTATAAGAATATCCAAGATGCTTTTCAAGCATGCTTCAAGCAAAGTAAACATTAAATAAAACAAAAACATTTAATGCATTTTTAAAATTAAATTTTCACATAATAACCAAGGAAGATGCTAGAAAGACTTTTTATTTCATTAAGTTAGGGTACTTAAATTCTCCAAACAATGCTGATTGATAATTTACTGATTAAAGACTAGTTATTTGGATAAAAAACAATTAAACTCTAAAAATTACATTTTTATGGAATTAGAGTAAAATATTTTAGGATATTATTGCAACTTTCAGGGTAATAAGAATTGCTCATACTATAGTTTTTAGATTAAAACTCTAATAGAAAGGAAAATAATATCTTGACTTATTAAATGTTATAAGAACTATATAATTTATTTGACATCCGGATAAATAGAAGGCAAAATCTGCCTAAAACCAACATTATCCCAAGATCATGAAGAGGGACTCACCATTTATTATTTTAATCATACCAATTGATAAAGGAATTGGATTTATTTCTAGACAAGTATGACAATGGGAAATTTGATCATGCATTTTTTTCAGAGAAAACAACATGTTAGCCTAGGCAAAAAGGTAATATGAGAGGTAATTTGATTTGCTGAACTCCAAATGACTTTTGAAACTACACATGAAATTCTGATGAGTGGTAACAACTAGATTGGAAGAGCCAGAGATCAAACTCCATCCTTCTGCCTGCTTGTATTTCTCTTCCTTATGCCATCAAAAGAAGCATTCAGTCTCCAAGAAAGAAAATTTTCATTTAAGTGAAACTTAATATATTAAATAATGTAATCCCAACAATTGTAAGGTCACATTTGCTAAACTTTTTTGTCATTCTTTTTTTATGTAGAAATGGAACACTCATTTTCTCTTTGTTCTTTACTAAATGAACTCGAATTTCTACAAGGTTTGTAGGTGTCAAAGAATGAATAATATGAAATATTGAAATATTTTCCTTTAAAAAACAAATTAAAAATTGAGTGAATCATAATTGAACAAAAATAATGTAAAGGCAAACATATATGAAGCTTTTTAAAATTCTGATCTCATTATCAAGGTATTTCAATGAATTGAGAAAGAAGTTCATGATTAAGGAAATAATATAAGAAATATTCTTTTATGAAATCAAAATAGTCAATGATCCCATTTACCTACAAGACTAAATCTAAATTTTTTAAATGGTCTACATTTACCTACCTCCTAACCACATTTCAATCAAACAATATATTCAAGGAAAACTACTAGTGGTATTCTTGAAAATATGTTGCATGTGTCCTGATTTGAATATTTGCTCATACTCCCTGTGTTTCAAAATGCCCCTCAACCTTCTACCTGTTTAGTTAAAATATGCCTTTTCTTCACACCAGTTAAGACTCATTTGATCTTTCAACCTCTCCTATAATCTCTTTTTTTTTTTTTTTTTTTTGCGGTACTGGGGATTGAACTCAGGGGCATTCTACCTCCGAGGTATACCCCTAGTCCTATTTTTTATTCTTTATTTTGAAACCGAGTCTCACTAAGTTGCGGAGTGCCTCACTAGGTAGCTGAGGCTGGCCGCGAACCCGGATCCTCCAGTCTCAGCCTCCCGAATGCTGGGGTTACAAGCGTGCGCCACCACGCCCGGCTCCTATAATCTCTTCCCATGGAATTCTTTCCCACTTTTGATTTCCCCCAGTTTTATTAAGATCTAGGTCATGAGCCTGAAAATAGCTCTAGAATAAGCAAATTGGGGAGATTGTTTGGTCCCTACTATCTTGCACTGTGCTTTGTGTTGAGAAGACAAGTAATAATCATTTTTAGGTAGGGTATTGCTCAAGGTTCTTCAAGAGAAACAGAACCAATATGAGAGTGGTGATAGATACTTTATTATTGGAATTAGTTCACATAAATATGGAGTTTGAAAAGCACTACCATCTGCTATCGCCAAGCTGGAGAACCAGGAAAATCAATGGTGCAATTTAGTCTGAATCAGAAGGCCTGAAAACAACCAGCTTAGGTAATTTCCAAACTGAAGCTGAAAATCAGAGAATGAGGAATTGGTAGGGGAGAGCTAGTACTAGTCAGGAGTCTGAAGGCCAAAGACTCAGAAGAAGGGCAGGAGAAGATGAATGCCTCAGCATTCATTCTGGGAATGCTGAGAGATAATTCACCTTTCATCCACTTTTTTGTTCTATTTAAGCCCTCAGTGCAATGAATGATGCCCTTCAACATTAGTGAGGGTGATCTTCTTTACTCAGTCTACTGATAGGATATGAATGCAGTAGATTTTTTATTTTTGCAATAGATTCTGACAATAATTTCTCTAGCAGATGCAGCTGCCTTTAGCTCTGAAATATATGTATATATACATATATATTATAATTATATATTATGTTATATAATATCATATCATCTATATTAAGAGATTGTTGATTCTTACATATGAAAAAAGGAGATTGAATAATCATTTTATTCACAAGTATATTTTGTAGTATATATGAATAGAATATTTCTCCACAAAATCAATTAGATAACCTACAAAAAGTAGGCATTAAGTCATTTAATAAATAAGAATTGAAAAAGGAGAAACCCTAGATGAGCAAAGAAATTGACCTAACTGAGGGGGATGAAAGGGGGGGGAGGGGGGACACCCTAATTCACATGATGTACTTTCACAAATATATCAAGATTAATTACTAAACTGAACTTGAGAAGGAGGGAAGGTGAGAGAGTGGGGTGGGAATGGGGGAAGGGGTTAAATGATAAATGTGTGCATGTATGCCTTTATAGCTTATACCTAACAAAGATATATGATTACAATGCACCAATTATTATAAAAAATAAAAAAAAGAATTGAGCTGGCTACAGTGAGAGTAGATTGAATGAATGATACAAAAGTAAATATTTACTGGTATTGAATGAAAAGTTCTTGACTTCCATGTTTGTTATTTAGCCTGCCGCAGGTGCCATTTTCAGATGCCAAGAAAAAAGCAACTCAGTTTGTAACATAAAGTTTAACCCATTCTCCCATAACTGAGCCAGGGGTAATATTGATCCGGCATAGCAGAACAGAGAAAGAGACAATTCCATGTGAACTTGAAGGGGACTCCCCTGCTTGGCCTTGATGTATTCGGCCATATGGCTTCGAAAGTCAAATATTCAAAATAAAAAATCAAACTTCAAGTTACATAAAACACATTCCATTCCAACTGAGTTTCTTTAAAATGCAGTAAGTAATTATGGTTTTTGTCAGTTAGCGTGTCTACAAAAGGATATGGAACTAAGATGGTCCAAAGCTTCCAGATCACATTTTTAAAATGTAAACGCATACATTTTCAACTAATTAAACTTGTTGATCAATCAACTTATAAACATGTTAATAATATATTCTATACACGCAGGGTATGGGGGCCCATTCCTGTAATCCCAGGGCATGGGAAAATGAGACAGGAGGATTGCAGGTTTGAAGCCAGCCTTAACAACACAGCAAGGTCTTTAGAAACTTGTCAAGACCCTGCTTCAAAATAAAAAATAAAACAGGGTTGGGGTGTGCCGTGGAGATAGAATACACATCGGTTCAATACCCAATGCCACACACACATACATATATTTATATGTATTCTATACACAAAGTATTTGCCATTCCTATCAATTTGTAAAGTCCCTGAAGCTAGCTTTAAGTAAAAAGGCAAATTTTTCATGATAATGATAGTAAGTAATTCATTAATCCCTGGAAAGGCAAAAGAATCAGGCTTAGAGTCTATGCAGGATGAGGAAAAATCATATGATACCTACAACTACCCCAGTAGGAACCTGCTGTCCCACATATTTCACCCTATGATACAGGGCAATGTTTACTGTATTTTGAATCTGCCACCAATTCCTTTCTCCAAAATACATATGTGCATGCATGCATGCATTATGAGTAGACAGAGCTCAATAGACACAATACATTATCTAATTCACGTAGGTCTCCTCTAGCAGAGTAGGTTTCAGTTAATCTCAATTCAGCCTTTGATATTTTCATAAAGTCGGGAGTTAAGAGAAAACTATAGATATTGTGTGATACATGTAGTATATGATCAAGATGGATAAAAACAGTAAGGAAGCAAGCTTATTTGTGGTTTACTTACCAATTACAATAACCATTTTTGATATATTTATCACCCAGCTCTAAAAGTGTTTAGATTGTACTTGGAAGGAGACTCAGGCGGACTTAGGCATGCAGAGCTAGCACAAGAGTGTGAACTCTTC
Source organism: Graphiurus murinus (assembly GCA_004027655.1). Lineage (NCBI taxonomy): Eukaryota > Metazoa > Chordata > Mammalia > Rodentia > Gliridae > Graphiurus > Graphiurus murinus. The sequence continues at coordinate 2,224 of PVLC010019999.1, read as the reverse complement.
AGAGGCCTCTTTTCTCCTTTATTCCTTTAACTTAGACCGAAATCATCTTGCCATATGGAGAAGAATGTTGTTAATGGTTAAAAGGAAAAACAAAGTGAATTAAGGATATAGCATACAAGCAATCACAAAAATTCAACCTAAAAAGAGGAAGGGACTCAGGAGACCTCTCCTTAGCATTCATGAAGAGTGCTCCCATGATTAAACCCCGATTTCTGAGGAACAAAGCATTAACTAAATTCTAATTCAACAAAATGTTTTCTTCCAACTTCAATTTAATATATTACAGAGTGCATTCTTGTTTTACACCCAAAAAGGTTTTATTTATAGACATTTTCTTTTGCAGTTACACAATTACCAATGCTAACAATTAGAAGTGATAGTCTTTCCTCAATCTTATTCCTCCCCTACTACTGATTTGTTTCTAGTAATTCTCCTTAAAAGTTAACTCTTTAAAAAGAGAGACATCAGAGAATTTTCCATGATAATAAATTGTTTTGGGTTGCTACCCCCGCAGTCCTTTTTACTTCCTATTTTTAAATAGGGTTTCCCTGATTTACAGAGCACTGGCATGTAACCTGCAGTCTTCCTGTCTCAACTTCCCCAATACTAGGATTATAGGCTTGCTCAACTGCACACAGCATCTTTCTTCTTTAAGTTTTTTTATTTTCTCACACACTTTGTCACAACAATGCAAAGCTGACTAACATATATGTGTGCATTATAAAGCATAATACTAAAATAAATATGCCTGAGCCATCACATCACCCAAGAACCACAGAGCTCACTAAAAATGTGCATCTACCATGGGCTTCTCTCCTCTCCCATTCCCTGGCCTCCCCTCAAAACACAGCCCCCCCCCCACACACACATCATGGAAATGGAAATCCCTTGCCAGGATTTTGTATTTGTCATTTTCTTTTTCGTTTGTTTGTTTTTAATAGTTTTATTATTTGTTAGTGTATTCATGTAATAGTTTATTATTATGCACATATAAATAAATGTGTGTATGTGCATACATATACATATACATACCTACAAGAAGATAATAAGTTCCCAAAACAAAATGACATATTTAATAACTGAGTATCTGAATAAAAGTAGAATTCAAAGATGCCTCAGAGAAGACAATACCGAAAAATCCAAACAAGAACTGAGATTAATATCTACCAAGGACAATGCCCTATGAGATACTTGAAACCACATAACACATAAACATGTATTGAATAAATAAACTCCAGAGAAATATTTTTCTCCCCAAATCTGGTACTATCACATTTCTAGGGATCTGGCCCCACAGCATCTCTGAATCCTGCTTGTCATCTGCTTTCCTCCTCTCTCTGCATTTTCTCACTCTGCTCTTTCCTTGCCTATCCCGAAATCTTGCCAATCCTTCATCCTCCACCTATATCATGTAGATAGATCTGATTATTTTTCAAAGACTGAATTCCTCTAGATGCATATTCAAAAATACATAATATGACTCGAGCTAAACATTTATTGACTGACTACCATTTGCTGGGCACTGTTTTAAGGAATTTGGGGTATATCAGTGAACAATAAACTATTCAATTTTAGGAAAAATAAATAATATATAAGTAAATCTAAATATTTCGGATACAGGAAAATTGTACAGGATAAAGGTCACCAGAATTGTTGGAGTGAGTTCCAGGATATGGTATTACTAATTTGAGTCCTAAATAGGCTTAAGTGAGAAGATGATATTCAGCAAGGAAATGGAAAATGTCAGAGAACTAGCGTAGCAAATAGCTGTGGTAAGGCATTCCACAAAGTAAAGTAAAAATCTAAGAGCATTCCTGGCATATTCTAGGAAAACAGCATGGCAAAGTGGCTAAGGCTGACTGAGGAAAGAAAGGGGAGAAAAGGAAGTGAGGTCAAAGAAGAAATAGGAAGCCAGATTGTAGAGGGCTTGGAAGCACATATTGAGGGCATAGTCTTTTACTATGAGTAAAAAGAGAAGTTATCCTAGCATTTAATCTAAGTCAGATTTAAAAATTGATCTCTATGCAAGGATCATCGTAGATTCTCTTGTATAGTCAAAACTCCAATGCAGCACTGTGCTTCCCTGCTGACTGGCTGAGTGATATACAAGCAGTTTCCTGAATCACCGTTGTCTCTGCAGGAATCTCATTGGAGAGAGCTGTAAAACCGGCCTCTCATTCTCTTAAGTAAAACATTATCTATAAAAGAAGCCAGCATTATATAC
>PVLC010019997.1:19817-29912 GCA_004027655.1 Graphiurus murinus | reverse complement strand
GTGGTACTGGGGATTGAACCAGGGGGACATACTATCTCCAAGCTACACCCCTAGTCCTATTTTATTTTTTTAAACAGGGTCTTGCTAGGTTGATGAGTCTTACTACTTGCTGAGTAAGACTCATGCCTGGCTCTAACTTTTTTTTTTTTTTTGCAATACTGGGGATTGAACCCTAGGGGCATTCTACCTTTGAGCTACACCCCCAGCCCTATTTTTTTTTTTTGCAGTACTGGGGATTGAACCCAGTAGCATTCTACTTCTGAGCTACATCCCCATCCCCAGCCCTATTTTTTAGTCTTTATTTTGAAACAGGGTCTCACTAAGTTGTGGAGGGCCTCACTAAGTCTAAGTAGCTGAGGCTGGCTGTGAACCTGTGATTCTCCTGTCTCAGCCTCCCAAGTAATGGGATTACAAGTGTATATCACCATGCCCGACGTTTTTTTTTTTTTTTAAAGTGATTCTGTGTATATCTTTGAATTGCATCTTTGTTCTTAGCCATTTCCCCCCATTTGAGTGCTTTTTTAAAAATACTTATTTGTAGCAATACTATATATTCTTTATTTTTGTGGTGCTGGGGATTTCACCCAGGGGCATTCTACCTCTGATCTATACTCTATCCCTATTTTAATTTTTACTTTGAAACAGTTTTACTAAGTTGCAGAGGGCCTCAACCAAGTTCCTGAGGCTGGCTGCAAACTTGCAATCTTCCTATCTCGGCCTCCCAATTACTGGGATTACAAACTTGTGCCATACTTGGCAATACTGTATGTAGGCTTACTGGAATTCTAGCTTCCAGTAATCCCATGAAGATGAGCAGTCTTGCTCAGTTAACTAGTTTGCAATACTTAAGAGAAAAGGTGCTTATCTGAAAAGAAAAATAGAAAATTTGAAGTCAACTGATAAAAAAAACAAACTATTACTTCGTGTCTCCTGTGACCAAAATGGCAAGTTATATGTGCTTTTTTTTTTTTTTTTTTTTTTTTACATCTGTAAATATATGTCTAGAGCAGGATCACAAAACATTCTACAAAAGTTCAGGGTAGTAAATATGTGACCTGCTTTGTAGGTCACATAAGAGTCTCTCTGTCATATGTTGTTTTTCTTTACAACCTTCTTAAAAGGTAAAAACCCAGTCAATAGCCTTATGTATGGCATTCTAATAAATATGAAATGTAAGTGCTTGTGTTATACCTGGTGCATACTAAAAGTTTAAGCATCACTAATGAAAATTCTCCTATGTTAGATTACTATAGGGGTTGGCATACTATAAAAAAGAAGCAGGCTTTAAAAAATTTTTTCTAGTGAGACCCTGTTTCCAAACAAAATATGCTGGGTGTGGTGGTGCACACTTGTAATCCCAGTACTTGGGAGACTGAGACAGGAGGATCTGGGTTCGCAGCCAGCCTCAGCTATGTAGTGAGGCCCTCTGCAACTTAGACCCTGTTTCAAAATAAAGAATAAAAAATAGGGCTGGGGATGTAGCTCGGAGTTAGAATGCCACTGAGTTCAATCCCTAGTACTTCAAAAATAAAATAAAGGAGCCGGGCATGGTGGCTCAGGCTTGTAACCCCAGTACTTGAGAGGCTGAGATAGGAGGATCACAGGTTCGAGGACAACCTCAGCAAGTAGTTGAGACTGTCATCAACCTAGTGAGACCCTGTTTCCAAATAAGAAATAAAAAAATCAGGCTGGGTGTATAGCTCGAAGGTAGAATGCCTCTGGGTTCAATACCCAGCATCACAAAAGAAGAAAGAGAGAAAGCAAGCAAGCCAGCCTGGCATGGTGGTGCAGGCCTGTCAGCTTGGGAGGCTGAGACAGGAGGGTTACAGGTTCAAGACCAGCTTCAGCAACTTAGCAGGCCCTGTTTCCAAATAAAAAATAAAATAGGGCTGGGGGTACGGAGATAGAATGCCCCTGGGTTCAATCAAAAAAATAAATAAAGGGCTGGGGATGTAGCTTGGAGGTAGAATGCCTCTGGGTTCAATCCCTAGTACCACAAGATATATACAAAAAATTGTTTTCATAATATCTAATTATATTCCTTAAGCTGGATGTGGTGGCACATGCCTGTAACCCCAGTACTTGGGAGGCTGAGACAGGGAAGATTGCAGGTTTGAGGACAGCCTCAGCAAGTAGTAAGACTCTCATCAACCTAGTTAGACCCTGTTTCAAAAGTTAAAATAGGCTGCCGGGCGGCGTGGTGGCGCATGCTTGTAATCCCAGCATTCGGGAGGCTGAGACCGGATGCGGCCAGCCTCAGCTACCTAGTGAGGCACTCCACAACTTAGTGAGACCTGGTTTCAAAATAAAGAACAAAAAATAGGGCTGGGGGTGTAGCTCGGAGGTAGAATGCCCCTGAGTTCAATCCCCAGTACCGCAAAAAAAAAAAAAAAAAAAAAAAAAAAAAAAAAAATAGGGCTGGAGGGTATAGCTCAGAAGTAGAATGCCCCTGGGTTCACTCTCCAGTAAAGAGATTAGTAGAGCTAAATCTAGCATTCTGTCCATGTTTGTTTTTCTTGGATGATCATTTTATTTTATTTTTTGCATTCCTGGGAATGGAACCCTGGGCCTCACAGATGCTGGTTAATGCTCTACTGCTTAGTGACACCCCCGGCCCTACATGTTTGGTTTTTTTTTTTTTCCCCCGGTACTGGGGATTGAGCTCAGGGGCATTCTACCTCTGAGCTATACCCCCAGCCCTATTTTTTTTTTTTATTCTTTATTTTGAAACCGAGTCTCACTAAGTTGCAGAGTGCCTCACTAGATAGCTGAGGCTGGCCTCGAACCCAGATCCTCCGGTCTCAGCCTCCCGAATGCTGGGATTACAAGCGTGCGCCACCACGCCTGGCCCTACATGTTTGGTTTTTTTACTTCTTCCTTTCAGATGGCATGGTTGGGTAAGACATAAGTAGTTAACTCAAGGAGGGTAGTCAGTCTTAGTCCTCTTGTTGCCTGACTGTACCCTGGAGTTAGTCATTCCTTCTTAATCTGTTACGTATGATTTTTTTCACTTTGTCTACTATTTTAGCCTATTTTATCTGTTGCCTAGCCTCTTTAACATTGGTTAAAATACTCCAAAAGGTTCAGAAGGAAGTTTAATAAAGTACAAAAGTGCTTAATTTCCTGAATGTAAATGTACCATAACAAAGCATCCTGAGGAGAAGACAGTGGCTGGTGTAGCACAATTCAGTAGTATTCCTAAATGTAACTGTTGATTTCAGTTTTCTGTAAACACCCATTTGGCTCTTCACTTGCTACTTCTTCCTTTGTGCATTGTTTCTTCTGTGTGTGTGAGTGAAACTGGGGATTGAACCCAGGAATATTCTCCCTTGGAGGTACATCCGAAACCCTTTTTTAATTTTTTGTTTTGAAATAGTCTCGCTAGGTTGCTGAGGCTGGCCTCGAACCTGTGACCCTCCTGTCCCAGCTTCGGAAGTACTGGGATGGGCGCCACTGCACCCAGCTGTCTTGTTTCTTAAATTGAAGTCACACTTTTTTTGTTTTTATTTTTGCAAAGAATTATTGATGGATTTATTTTTTATAAACATTTGAAAGGCCAAATTTTGGATTTATATAGATTTTTAGCAGCATATGGACATGGTAGTTATCATGGGATTACCTTAGGTTTTTACCTAGGAGGTATTCTTCTGTTTGGGTGGCAAAGTGTTTTTTTTTGTTGTTGTTGTTGTTGTTTGTGGTACTGGGGATTGAACTCAGGGTCGTTCCACCTCTGAGCTATACCCCGAGCCCTATTTTTTATTCTTTATTTTGAAACAGGGTCTCACTAAGTTGTGGAGTGCCTCATTAGGTAGCTGAGGCTGGCCGTGAACCTGGATCCTCCGGTCTCAGCCTCCCAAATGCTGGGATTAGCAAAGTATTTTTTAAAATTTGAGATATTAAATAGGTAAAAGTTATCTCTAATCTCATTGTTAAACTCTTTTGTGTAATGTCAGAAGTGAAAGATCCCTCTGCTTTCCACTTTTGTAGTCTTCCTGACTTTATATTGGGCATATCTATATATACGTGCATATGATTTCCATTTTTTATTAGTAATAAAAACAAACCATACACACTGGTGACTGATTTGCTTTTTTCACGTATGTCATGGACCATTTTCCAGGTCAGTGCATCTAGATCTCCCTCATTCTTTTTAATGGCTGCATATTCCACTATTATGGATGTACTATTAATACAACCGATTCCTTATTGGTGGACATGCGGTTGTGTCCAGTTTTTTCTCTAGTATTATGATGGGTTAGAGCCTGTAATGAGTGGTAAGGAAGTGAGTAGATGATAGCACTACTACTTTAAAGAAAAAAGTAGAGAAGAAACTTCCTTTGCCATAGTCACTTACTAAATGAAATTGAATAAAAACACTGTCGAAAGTTGGGAGAACCAAAATTGATACTTTTTCTCTGATCTTTTTGCCATGTGTATATCTGAATTCTTTGTTTTTAAAGAAGAAACAGCATTGAAGCATTATTTGGGGGGAAAAACACACACACAAAATCCAGCAACTCAGCATTCATGAGCAACTCTATACTATACCAGTATGTGCCTGTGCAGTGGAAGGAAAACAATTTTGGTAAGGAATTAAACTTTAGCTTTAAACTTCCAACAGGTTGATATTTATAATGAATGATGATCAAAAAAATTTTTTAAAAATATTCGTATGTTGACAGACTTTTTTTAGTTTTTTTAAAGTCACCATACCATTGATATTTGTAATTTCAGTGTAAACTTTCCCCCTTTTTCCTTAAAAACCTGAATTTGCAGCCAACAAAAACTAGATATCCTATGGTGTGTAATCAGAATTATTCAGTCTATTAACATTTATTAGAAATGTTTATGGGTCAGTTTTATCCTTTTCTTCAAGGGCCAAGTTCACTAATTGCTGAGTTTTTACATAATTACAGCAACAATCCTTTTTCTAGGTGTGTGTTACATATATCTAGATGCTTTAAAATGCTCATATATTTGTTTTAAAAGTATACATGGGGGATTATCATTGGTAGTTTTTATTAAACCTAAGCAGGATGTCCGTTATACTTCATTAATGTAAACTTTCTTTTGCATTACATAGGAAATATATCCTGGACAGTTCCAACCATCTCTCTGTCACAAATTCATAGCCTTGTCAGATAAGGAAGGAAAACTACTTCGCAACTATACTCAAAATATAGATACCTTGGAACAGGTTGCAGGAATCCAAAGGATAATTCAGTGTCATGGTTAGTAAACTTCAAAATGGCTTTCTGTAATTTATTTTTTGGGGGGAAAATAAGGATTAGAAAGCAGGCTGCCCTTATAATGAGATATTAAGCATTATTATTTAATAGTGTTGTTTGATTACTTGTAGATAACCCAAGTAAAGTAGGATGCAAAAATAATAACAACCAGAAATATTGGCCTCTGCTTAATTGTATAAAACATCAATATTAATGTACTTTTGACTTCAAAAGATGTTATCAGTTATTTTAAATGTCTTTGATTTGAAAAGTAATACTTGGTGTGTATGAAGAAATAGGACATCTGTAGTTTATGAAACCAAAGGAATTATATAGCTCGATGTACAGAATTCAGAAATTTAGAAGATTTTTAGTCTAAAACAATAAGTATGAATCAGCCATTTTCTTATATATTTGTAAAGTTTCTAAAACACAACTGCTGAGCTAAGGTAATAAAATTGGAGCTGGGCTTGGTGGTACACACTTGTAATCCCAGTACTTAGGAGACTGAGACAGGAGGATTGTGGTTCACAGCAGGCCCTCCATAACTTATTGTTTACAAATAAAAAGTAAAATAGGGCTGGGGGTGTAGCTCAGAAGTAGAATGCCCCTGGGTTCAATCTCCAGTACCACCAAAAAAATAAAAAATAAAAAATAATAAAAAAAAAAAGGAAACCTCCCAGCTCTAGATTGTTAGCCCTGGTGGAGTTAGTTTATTTTAATCCATGTCTCACAGTTGAGGATTGGATTCTTTCCATATATGTGTATATTTATTTTGCTTTGTCCTATTAAATTCTCAAGTGGAGTCCTTTAGAATCGCTTTCTTCTGGTGTCAAACTTTGTAACCTTTGTGATGTGTCAGGAACAAATATTCCTTCATTAAGAATGTGTGTGTTGGTTGTTTCTAGGTTCCTTTGCAACAGCATCTTGCCTGATTTGTAAATACAAGGTTGACTGTGAAGTTGTACGAGGAGATATTTTTAATCAGGTAATTTATCACCCATATTTAGGAATATGCACATCTCTCTGACCTATTCTTTTGCCTCCAAATTCTTTCTCCGCCAGAACTATTTTGTGTTATTCAGGAAGAAAGTGTTATTAGGAATTCTAGTGAAATATAAGATTTTTTTTTTCTCTTGCACTGGAGATTGAACCCAAGGGCATTCTGTCTCCTACCTGCACCCAAGCCCTTTTTATCTTTTTACTTTGAAACAGGGTCTCGCTAAGATGCTAAGGCTAGCAGCGAACCCCTAATCCAAGTACTGGGATTACAGATGTGCACCACCATGCCTGGCTTTACATACTTTTTAGGTCAAGTCTCATTTTGTGTTATACACTTTTTTTTTTTTTTTTTGGTGGTACTAGGGATGGAACCTAGGGGCATTCTACCTCTGAGCTACAACCCTAGCTCTATTTTTATTCTTTATTTTGAAACAGGGCCTCACTAAGTAGCTGAGGCTGGCTGTGAACCTGTGATCCTCCTGTCTCAGCCTCCCAAGTAATGGGATTACAAGCGTGTGATACCACGCCATGGTGTGTTATACACTTTCACCCTCCCCCTTAATATACAGTGGACTTTTTCTTTTTTTGGTGGTGGTGGTGGGGGTATTGGGGTTGGACTCGGAGGCATTCTACCTCTGAACTCCACCCTCAGTCCTTTTTTATTTTTTAGTTTGAAACAGGGTCTCAATAACTTGAGGTTGGCCTCGAACCTGCAATCCTCTCAGCCTCCCAGGTGTGCACCACCATGCCCAGCTCATAGTGGACTCTTTAATGTCAAATATACTGTAATAGTACAGTATCATTGTATGTTTCATTGTGTATTAACAAACTAGCTGTCACTGACAATTGACATTTAGGTTGTGTCCAGTTTTCCCTGCTTTTCTGTTTTTCTGTGATAATTCTGAAATGCATTCTTAGAAGTGTGGAAATGTTGAACACTAACTTGGACCTTGAATTTACTTCCTCATTTCAACCAAAATCTGGAACACGCAGGTAGTTCCTCGATGCCCTAGGTGTCCAGCTGATGAACCACTTGCTATCATGAAACCAGAGATTGTCTTTTTTGGTGAAAATTTACCAGAACAGTTTCATAGAGCCATGAAGTACGACAAAGATGAAGTTGATCTTCTTATTGTTATTGGATCTTCCCTGAAAGTAAGACCAGTAGCACTAATTCCAAGTAAGTTGATGATGGTTTTGGGGAATATTTCTGCATATAATCTCATGAGTTGTGGATTTGTATAGTGGACCCTAGTGATTTACTATTTCTGTTTAGAAAGTAGTGAAGAGAGAGCCGGGCCTAGTGGCCCACGCTTGTAATCCCAGCATTTGGGAGGCTGAGACCGGAGGATCCAGGTTCACAGCCAGCCTCAGCTACCTAGTGAGGCCCTCCGCAACTTAGTGAGACCCTGTTTCAAAATAAAGAATAAAAAATAGGGCTGGGGGTGCCGGGCGTGGTGGCACACGCTTGTAATCCCAGCATTTGGGAGGCTGAGACTGGAGAATCCGGGTTTGAGGCCAGCCTCAGCTACCTAGTGAGGAACTCTGCAACTTAGTGAGACTCGGTTTCAAAATAAAGAATAAAAAATAGGGCTGGGGGTGTAGCTCAGAGGTAAAATGCCCGTGAGTTCAATCCCCAGTAATGCAAAAAAAAAAAAAAAAAAAATAGGGCTAGGGGTATAGCTTGGGGGTATAACTCGGAGGTAGAATGCCCCTGAGTTCAATCCCCAGTACCGCAAAAAGAAAAAAAAAAAAAGTAGTAAAGAGGTAAGCTTTATTTTTCATGTGTTATTCTTGTTCATGAAGATAGGTGAAAGTGACATTTTATAGAGGTGGGGGATGTCAAGATGGAAATTGTGTTAAATTTTAATTCTAGTTTATATGAGATTCAGATGAAGGCAAAATAGAATGTGCTTTTAATGTGGCAGAAGTTTAGCATCAATTAATTTAAACTTGTGAAATTCTTTATTCCATGTCTTAATGATTACAATTTTTTTTTTTTTTTTTTTGCGGTACTGGGGATTGAACTCAGGGGCATTCTACCTCCGAGCTACACCCCCAGCCCTATTTTTTATTCTTTATTTTGAAACCAGGTCTCACTAAGTTGCAGTGCCTCACTAGGTAGCTGAGGCTGGCCGCGAACCTGGATCCTCCGGTCTCAGCCTTCCGAATGCTGGGATTACAAGCGTGCGCCACCACGCCCGGCTTGATTACAATTGTTGATCTTTCAAACTTAATTGATTTCAGGTCCAATAAGTTCAAATGTATATAGCTTGTTAAGAGTATAATGTAAGCCAGGTGTGGTGGCACAGGCTTGTAATCTCAGTACTTGGGAGGCTGAGAAAGGATTACAGGTTTGCAGCTAGCCTTAGCAACTTAGTGAGGAACTGTTTCAAAATAAAAATAGGGCTGGCAGTATAGCTCAGTAGTAGAAATGCCCCTGGGTTCAATCCCGAGTAACACACACACGAGTCATGTACTCTGGGGACTCAAAATGATTAGTTCCTTCTTATAGGAAGAGCTCTCATGCGTGCCATGCTGTAGTGGTGGCATGTGGCTCTAGTTTATGTAAACACAAGGGTATTTGTATGTCGAATAATGTTTCCGTGCAGTTCAGGTCCTTATTTTTTATGGGAAATTTTCATACCACCTTTTCCCCTCTTCTAATGAGGAAACAAGGGAGATTTTCATTTGTATCAGATGTCTCATTTTTTATTTTTTGTGGTACTGGGAATTGAACCCAGGGGCATTCTACCTCTGAGCTACATCCCCAGCCCTATTTTTTGTTCTTTATTTTGAAACCAGGTCTCACTAAGTTGCAGAGGGCCTGAGTAGCTGAGGGACTTCGAACACAGATCCTCCTATCTCAGCCTCCCAAGTACTGGGATTACAAGCATGCACCACCACTCCCAGCTAGATAATGTCTTTTGAAGGTGAGAGAAGGATAAGAGCAGTGTCAGACTCCTAATCAGAAAATAAAATTAACTCTGTATCAGCAATCAAATAGGTAAACAGAAGAACATAGAGCCAAACTCCCAGTTCTGTAGCCTATATCTGGTAGGTTCAATGCTTAACTCAGTCTTCCCTAAATAACTGTGAAATCCTTTTTAAAAAGCTGGGTGTGAGCCGGGCGTGGTGGCGCACGCGAGCATCCGGGTTCGTGGCCAGCCTCAGCTACTTAGTGAGGTCCTCCGCAACTTAGTGAGACTCGGTTTCAAAATAAAGAATAAGAAATAGGGCTGGGGGTATAGCTCGGAGGTAGAACGCCCCTGAGTTTAATCCCCAGTACCGCAAAAAAAAAAAAAAAGCTGGGTGTGGTGGCACAGGCTTGTAATCCCAGTACTTGGGAGACTGAGATAGGAGGATGGCAGGTTTGAGGGCAGCCTCAGCAAACCTGGTGAGACTCTTGTTTCCAAATAAATAAAATTGGGCTGGGGGTATACCTTGAAGATAGAATGCCTCTGGGTTCAATCCCCAGTACCACACACATACACACACAAAAAAATCCTTTAAAATAGGCTGGGTGTGGTGGCGCATGCTTGTAATCCCAGTACTTGGGAGGCTGAGACAGGAGGATCACAGTTTCGCAGCCAGCCTTGGCTACTTAGTGAGACCCTCTTTCAAAATAAAGAATAAAAAATACGCCTGGGGGTGTAGCTCAGAGGTAGAATGCCCCCTGGGTTCCATCCTCAGTACTGGGGAAAAAAAAAAAAAAAAAAAAAAAATATATATATATATATATATATATATATATATATATAAATATATGATTTGTAACTAAGCAAACACAAAATATGCCTTTTCTTTTTTTTTTTTTCAGTACTGGGGATTGAACTCAGGGTGGCTGCGAACCCGGATCCTCCGG
>PVLC010019997.1:0-19717 GCA_004027655.1 Graphiurus murinus | reverse complement strand
TTGGGGATCAAACCCAGGGCTGGTGCTTACTAAGCAGACATTCTGCTGAGCTACACCCCAGGCCAGTTTTGTTTTTCTTTTAAGGGTGAGGTCTTGCTGTGTTGCTCAAGCTATCCTCAAACTCCTGGGCTCAAGGGATCTTCCTGCCTTAGCTTCCCCAGTAGCTGGAACTACAGTCCTGTGCCACCACACCCAGCTTTTTTAAAGACAATTCAAAGGCATTAATCTCCCTTTTAAAGCTTTCCTCTGGAGCTGGGCACAGTGCCCCCTGAGTTTAATCCCCAGTACCCCTCCCCCTAAAAAAAACCCAGCTTTCCTCTTACAAGCTTTCTGTGGGTAGGATAACAGTATATTGGTGATAGGCAGATAATTTTTTGAAAATACAAAAATAAGTGTATAATAGTATAAAATAAGCTGGGTATGCTGATGCATGCTTGTAATCCCAGTACTTGGGAGGCTGAGACAGGAGGATTGCAGGTTCAAGGATAGCCTCAGCAAATAGACTTTCATCAACTTATCGAGACCCTGTTTCAAAATAAAAATAAAATAGGGTTGGGGGTGTAGCTTGGAGGTAGAATGTCCTGGGTCTCCCGTACCACACAGGCAGAAAAAATAATAGTGTAAGATAGACTTGTATGACTTTTCATCTTTATTATCAGGAGCTACTTCAGTGGAATGGTAACCTAACAACTTATGTACCAACTCTTTGCATTTAACAGTTTAACTCATTTAATTCTTACCTGAACTTTGTGGGAAAATACCATTATCCTCATTCCCTACAGAGAAGGAAGTTGAGGTTCAGTTTGGAAAGTCTGAGTAGCTTGCTCAGAGGTGACCAACCAACAGGAGCGGTACCTGTGCTGCTTACCTGTCCTCTGCTTACTAGACAGCATTGAGATGTAATGGCTTGGTCACATGTTGGTAGAGGTTTTCTTGTGTATTTGGAACTCAGGTCCTTGTTTCTTTGCATGGTGCATTTGTTTGTGGTTTTATTAGGTTACTTCCCCTCTGACTTTTTTTTTTACTCTGCTTTTAGGTTCCATACCCCATGAAGTGCCTCAGATATTAATTAACAGGGAACCTCTGCCTCATCTGCATTTTGATGTAGAGCTTCTTGGAGACTGTGATGTCATAATTAATGAGTTGTGTCATAGGCTAGGTGGTGAATATGCCAAACTTTGCTGTAACCCTGTAAAGCTTTCAGAAATTACTGAAAAACCTCCACGAACACAAAAAGAATTGGTTCACTTATCAGAGTTGCCACCAACACCTCTTCATATTTCAGAAGACTCAAGTTCACCAGAAAGAACATCACCACCAGATTCTTTAGTGACTGTTACACTTTTAGACCAATCAACTAAGAGTAACGAAGATTTAGATGTATCGGAATCAAAAGCTTGCATGGAAGAAAAATCACAGGAATTACAGATTTCTATGAATGTTGAGAGTATTAATGTGGAAAATCCAGATCTGAAGGATGTTGGTTCTAACACTGGGGAGAAAAATGAAAGAACTTCAGTTGCTGAAACAGTAAGAAAGTGCTGGCCCAACAGACTTGCAAAGGAGCAGATTAGCAAGAGGCTTGATGGTAAGAAAAAACAAATTAGCAGTTTTGGTAAGTTAGTTATTAAGGTAGCTTTTTCCCCACTCCCCTTGCAGTGCTGGGGATGGAACCAAGGACCTTGTGCATGCGAAGCAAGTGCTCTACCACTGTGTTACATCCCAGCCCCAATTTGGGTAGCTTTATGTAGTTGAATTGAAAGTTGACTGTTTAGAGAAACTGAAGTTCATAATTTAAGTTAAAGAAAGGTAAATCTGGTGGCATCTTAAATGATAAGAGGGAAGAAAGGTTTTTTGTTTTTTTTTTTTGCGGTACTGGGATTGAACCCAGGGGCATTCTACCTCCAATCTATACCCCCAGCCCTATTTTTTATTCTTTATTTTTGAAAAAGGGTCTCACTAAGTTGCAGAGTGCCCCACTAGGTAGCTGAGGCTGGCTACGAACTCAGCCTCCCAAGTACTGGGATTACAAGCGTGCACCACCATACTCTGCTTAGGGAAGAAAGTGTTTTAACAGTGCTTTTTATGTTCTGTTTCTCCAAGGAATGGGAAGAAAAAATAATAAATTGAGAATGGGTTTATATTATGTGCTCTGCAGTGTCTTGATGAGCGCTCTAGTCTAGTAGAAATAACTAAAGTTTGGGTAATTTGGCTTAATTTTGGGTCAGCTGCTTTACATAGCCATCTGATTTTAAGCTCATGAGGCAGGAACTAGGTATTGTTTCTGTTTCAGGTGGGAAAACTGAGGACCATTAAGGTTAAGTACTCCAGGCAGGTTAGTAACTAGGGAGTACAAGAGTCAGATTCAACTCCAGTTCTATCTTTACAGGCCAACCCTCTTATCCACTGTATTGTTTAGTTGTGGACTAAGAAAACATCTCAGATTATTCTTCATTGAGTATCAGCAATAGCATCTATCTTGTTTTGATACATGCATAATCTTTATTTTGTATGTGTGTGGAACTGAGGATTGAACCTAGGGGCATCCTAACTCTGAGCCACACCCATACCCCTGTACATTTTCTTATTTTGAAACAGTCTCACTAAGTTGCTGAAGCTCTTGCTAAAGTGCTTAGGCTAGTCTTGAATCCCCAATCCTCCTGTCTCCACCTCCTAAGTACTGGGATTACAGATGTGTGCTACCATGGCCTGGTTTGTTTTGTATTCATAGACTTAATTGGCATTAGTATTAATTGCATTAGTATTTGGTGAAATAATCTGCTTTTTGGAAAATGATGTTTAAATCAATGTAGTTTATATGGTAGTTTACTCACTGTAAAGCCAAATATCCTCTTTAAGTTAGGTTTAACTGTTTCACACAAGTTAGAAGACACTTATTCCACTTACCACATTTGGTGGAAAAAACATTTTAGAAGAATCTGTACTAAGTGTACCAATCATTTGGTGTAAAATGAATTTTAATTTAGCTGAGTAAGTCTGGGACTTTCCATACAGGCACACTACAGTAAGGTTCAAGACCAGCCTCTCAGCAACCTAATGAGATCCTATTTCAAAAGAAAAAAAAAAAGGGCTGGAGATATAGCTCAGGTAGAATGCCTCTGGGTTCAATCTCTGGTACCACAAAAAAGAAAAAGAAAAAGAAATAGAAGGAAATAGGAGTATAGTTGAAGTAAACTTTCAGTGTCTGATGGCTGCTAGGTAGAAGGCAAAAGCACTGAAAGGTATTAAGTAAGCCGGGCGTGGTGGCGCACGCTTGTAATCCCAGCAGTTGGGAGGCTGAGACCAGAGGATCCGGGTTCGAGGCCAGCCTCAGCTACCTAGTGAGGCCCTCCGCAACTTAGTGAGACTCGGTTTCAAAATAAAAAAAAAAGAATAAGCCGGGCGTGGTGGCGCACTCTTGTAATCCCAGCATTCGGGAGGCTGAGACCGGAGGATCCGGGTTCGCGGCCAGCCTCAGCTACCTAGTGAGGCACTCCGCAACTTAGTGAGACTCGGTTTCAAAATAAAGAATAAAAAATAGGGCTGGAGGTGTAGCTCGGAGGTAGAATGCCCCTGAGTTCAATCCCCAGTACCGCAAAAAAATAAATAAATAAAAAAATAAAAAAAAAAGAATAAAAAATAGGGCTGGGGGTATAGCTCGGAGGTAGAATGCCTCTGAAAAAAAAAAAAAAAAAAAAAAAAAAAAAAAAAAAAAAAAAAAAAAAAAAAAAAAAAAAAAAAAAAAAAAAAAAAAAAAAAAAAAAAAAAAAAAAAAAAAAAAAAAAAAAAGCCCCAGAAAGGTATTAAGTATTTGTGCTGAGAAGTTGATTATTCAATCTTCAGTGGGGCCAGGGGAGAAATATTTTTTTAGAAGTATAGGCCAAAACTAGAAACAAAAGTACAATACAGCCAAAAGACTCGGTATGAATCAAAGGAGTTGGTCCAAGTAGAAGTACCAGCCAGGTGGCATTTTCTGTTAGCACTGGAGTACTTTACTCCCTGTTCCAACTAGTCTTAGAAAACTGAATGCTTGTGACAGAATGAGATAACTGTTTTTCACAGTCCGATTTATAGTGGACTGTCAGGTGAGTTTTGTGGGTTCAGGTGAGAATTGTTACACATGGTTGGTTCAGTGTGAGAACAGCTCATGACATTGTAAAAAAATTTTAGAGCCAGTTTGAAGAAAAACTTGGTACCTGGCATCATGGTACCTGTCTGTAATCCCAGGATTTGGGAGGTTGAGACAGGATTGCAGGTTTGAGGCCAGCCTCAAGCAACTCAGACTCTGTTTCAAAATAAAAAAGGGGTTGGGGGTGTAGCTGGGAGGTAGAATGCCCCTGGATTCAATCCCCAGTACCAAAATAAAACTTAAGTATGCTCAGTATCTGGTGACATGCCATGTGCCAACCAGACTTTTGTGATGGAGTCTGAGATAGAATGCAATAAATACAGCATTAAGCAGAGTTTAGTTGCTATTTAGTTCTTGTGAATTCAGGGGCAGAAAACTTTTCTTTTTAGGGATCCTGCACTCTTACTTAAAAATTTTGATTGAGGTGGGACTGATTGTTCTGTAGACTTCCAAGAACTTTATTAGCATCCATGGATTCAAGGTGATACTCTTAAGAATAGTAGGCCATCTTGGAGGAAGAATTCTTTACCTGGGTCCAATTGCTTATGGGGAGGCAACCAGGGGATTCTTGTCATTATACGTTAACTCTTGGACTGAGAGTGTAAATTTGGGAGGACATAAGGGAAGACCAAGGCTAGGTGACCAGTGCTTATCAAACTAATGTATACAGAACTCTTGTAAAAACAGATTCTGGGTCTATGGGTGTAGCTCAGTAGCACATGCTTATTTGCATGTACACGGCCCTGGGCTCAATCCCCAGCACCAAAAACAAAAGAAAAAACACAGTTTCTAGTCAAGCTTGGTAGCACATGCTTGTCCCAGTACAAGGTGAGATTGGGAGGCTGAGACTGGAGGATCCAGGTTCGAAGCCAACTTTAGCTTAGTGAGGCCCTTTGCAACTTAGTGAGAAATAAAAGATAAAAAATTGGGCTGAGGGTGTAGCTCAGAGATAGAATGCCCCTAGGTTGAATCCCCAGTAAATAAAGTTTCTGATTCAGTAAGTGGGGGTGGGTCCTGAGGCTAAATTTCTAAGAGCTCCCAGTACTAATGCCAGCATTTATAGTAGATGGTGAAGACACTGATAATATCTTAGGTTTATAGTAGGCAGGAAAAAAGGTTAATGAAATGCTTTAAAAACATACATGCTTTAGAGAAGTTATTCTTAACACATGAATTGGGAATCTAGTGTAGGCTGGGCTAGAAACTTCATTATTAACTTCTTAGAAAAGAATTGTTAAAATATGCTTATTAAATGTTTTTTAGCCGGGCATGGTGACACATGCTTGTAATTCCAGTACTTGGGAGGCTGAGACTGGAAGATCCGGGTTCGTGGCCAGCCTCAGCTACTTGTGAGGCCTTCTACAACTTAGTGAGACCCTATTTTAAAATAAAGAATAAAAAATAGAGCTGGGGGGTGTAGCTTGGAGGTAGAATGCCTCTGGGTTCAGTCTGATACCTCAAAACAATACTTTGAACTCATAGGGTTGTTAAAATTCCATTTTCCAGATGTCACATTGAGACAGGGATAGATACCTGTACAAATTTACAAAGGTAGTAAGAAGCAGAGCTAAGGTTGAGCCCAGAACTAATACAGCTCTTTTTTTCTTTTTTTTTCCAAGTTTAGTTTTTTGTTTTTTAGTGCTGGGAATTGAACCCAGGGTCTTGTGCATGCTAGGCAAGTGCTGTACTACTGAGCCACTTCCCCAGCCTCCTAGATTTTAAAAATTCGTAAGAGTAATAGCCCCAGTAATAATAAAAGGCAAAGATAGAACCTACACTTGACTCCAGACTGTCCAGTCAGATTCAGTTAAGTCTTACAAAGCTGAAAATTGTATTTATCTGTTTCAGGTAATCAGTATCTGTTCTTACCACCAAACCGTTATATTTTCCATGGCGCTGAGGTATATTCAGACTCTGAAGATGACGTTCTATCCTCTAGCTCTTGTGGCAGTAACAGTGATAGTGGTACATGTCAGAGCCCAAGTTTAGAAGAACCCTTGGAGGATGAAAGTGAGATCGAAGAATTCTACAATGGCTTGGAAGATGATGCCGATGTTCCAGAGAGAGCTGGAGGAACTGGATTTGGGGCTGATGGAGGTGAACAAGAA
The DNA here is from genome assembly GCA_004027655.1 of Graphiurus murinus. NCBI lineage: Eukaryota > Metazoa > Chordata > Mammalia > Rodentia > Gliridae > Graphiurus > Graphiurus murinus. The sequence goes on along the minus strand of PVLC010019997.1, from coordinate 13,480 downwards.
GCAACTAATGAAGTTCTGTCCATGAAACAGGAAGTAACAGACATGAACTATCCATCAAACAAATCATAATGTAATGATTATCCAGGTACAGGAATTGTTCCACCAGCATTAGGAACTTTAGCATGTCAAAATGAATGTTTACTTGTGAACTCAATAGAGCAAGGAAAACAGAAGGGTGTAATATTTATAGACTGGTAAAATGATTGTTTTTTTCATGGATAATTTTTAAACTTCCATTCTTTCTGTACTTGTACACTCAACACTAACTTTTTTTAAAAAAAGAAAGGTACTAAGTATCTTTAATTAGCTCTTGGTCAAGACTTTCTTTTAAAGTTTCATTTGTATGATACATCGTATGTATATATAATTTTTCTGTTTTTGCATAGTGAGTTTCAACATTTTAAAGTTTTCAAAAAGCCATTGGAATGTTAAATTAATGTAAAGGGAACAGCTTATCTAGACCAAAGAATGGTATTTTTCACACTTTGCTTTGTTAATATTGAATGGTTTGAAGTCCTCAAAAATCTCTGTTCTGCTGAACTTTTGATTCATTAGCACAATTACCTATTTTTAAACACTGGCATTTTCCAAAACTTGTGGCAGCTAACTTTTTAAAAATCTAAGTGACATGCAAGTAGAAGGAAGCCAACAATATGTGGGAGAGCACTCAATTGTCTTTGCTTTTTTGAGTAAGACTTGGTGCTAAGAGTTTCAGGAGTATTCTTGTTGAAAATGGCTTTTGTACTTCCTGCAGACATGTAGTAATGTCTATATTGGCTCATAACTAACCTGAAAAATACATGCTTTGGAAATGTTTCAGTTGCTTTAGAAACAATAGTGCCTGCCTGGATCCCCTTAGTTTTGAAATATTTGCCATTGTTTCAGTACCTGTCACTGTGGTAGAGCTTGCATTGACCCTTTTCCACAAGTATTAAACTGCCAAGATGTGAATATGCAAAGCCTTTCTCAATCTGTAATAATGGTACTGGGGAGAGTGTAATATTTTGGACTGCTGTTTCTCCATTAATGAGGAGAACAACAGGCCCTTGGTTACAGTTCCAAAGTAATAAGATGTTAATTGTAAAACTCAGCCAGAAAGTACATGTCTCCTGTTGGGAGGATTTGGTGTAATGAATACCAAACTGCTAGCCTAGTATTACGGAGATGAACATGATGTAACCTGTGATAGCAGAATAGTTAACTTATCTGTTTAAAAGCTTAGCCTGCCTTAAAACTAGAGATCAACTTTCTCAACTGCAGAAGCTTCTAGCCTTTTAAAAAATCTCTTACTTTATATTCACAGTAAGCATTAATTTTTTCCAGACTTATATTTTGAACATTGTTTCCAAAACTATAAAGTATTCTTACGTTGGTTTAGTATTACAATAAAAAAGGTTTGAAATATAGCTGTTCTTTATGCATAAAATACCCAGCTTAGGACGATTACTGCCAGAGAAGAAAACGTATTAAAAATGGCCATTTCCCTACCTAAAAGATGTCTCAATCTGAATTTATTTGACTACACTAAAGAATGCAGTATATTTAGTTTTCCATTTTGCATGATGTGTTTGTGCTATAGATGATATTTTAAATTTGAAAGACTTGTTTTAAATTATTTTTACAGTGAAGACTGTTTTCAGCTCTTTTTATATTGTACATAGTCTTTTATGTAATCTACTGGCATATGTTTTGTAGACTGTTTAATGACTGGATACCTTCCTCCGACTTTTGAAATACAAAACCAGTGTTTTATACTTGTACACTGTTTTAAAGTCTATTAAAATTGTCATTTGACTTCTTTTTATCTGTTAACTTAAATTACTTTAAGGTGCAAAGTTTTAAATCTTACAGCATTTATGTAGCACCTGAGAGCTGTTATCATTTGGTGCCTTCTCATACTTATTCCAATTTATAACATCAGTCTAACCAGGCCAGTACTTGAAACACTGATGGTGCTGGTTGTAGCACATGCTATTATCACCAGATGCTTCAAAATTACCATTTTAAATTCCCCTTGCCCCTTTTTTTTGAGGTACTGGGGATTAAACCAGACACTTTCTACCTCTGAGCTATACCTCCTCCAGACCTTTTTTTTTGTAGCACTGAGGATCAAATCCAGGGGCTTTCCACCTCTGAGCTAACACCCCCAGCCTGATTTTATTTGAAAAAGGGTCTCACTAAATTGCAGAGGGCCTTGCTAAATTGCCGAGGCTGGCTTTGAACCTGTGATCCTGTCTCAGCTTCCCAAGTTACTGGGATTACAAGCGTGTGCCACAATACCCGGCTTCCAGACCTATTTTTGGTTTAGTGTTTTTTTTTTTTTTTTGCGGTACTGGAGATTGAACTCAGGGGCATTCTACCTCCAAGCTATACCCCCAGCCCTATTTTTTATTCTTTATTTTGAAACAGGGTCTCGCTAAGTTGTGGAGGGCCTCACTAGGTAGCTGAGGCTGGCCGAGAACCCGGATCCTCCGGTCTCAGCCTCCCGAATGCTGGGATTACAAGCGTGCGCCACCACACCCGGCGGTTTAGTTTTGTTTTGAAACGGTCATGCTAAATAGTTGAGGCTAGCTTCAAACCTGTAATCCTCCTGTTTCAGCCTCCCAAGTACTGGGATTACAAGTGCGTGTCACAACACTTGGCTCCATTTAAATTTTTTAGACGCCGGGCGTGGTGGCACACGCTTGTAATCCCAGCATTCGGGAGGCTGAGACCAGAGGATCCGAGTTCGTGGCCAGCCTCAGCTACCTAGTGAGGCACTCCGCAACTTAGTGAGACTTGGTTTCAAAATAAAGAATAAAAAATAGGGCTGGGGGTGTAGCTCGGAGGTAGAATGCCCCTGAGTTCAATCCCCAGTACCGCAAAAAAAAAAAAAAATTTTTTTAGACACAGTACTATTCAAGAGGCCAAGATGTGCTGCTTATAGTGCATACATAACAAAGCCTTGACTGGGTGTCCTATCTTCCTTCCCAGCCAACTTTCTATTTCTTTTTTAACACTGTCCTGGTTGTTAGCACAAGAGAAATTACCTGTAAAATCTGATTACAAAGTTAATGAAGGGTGATATTTCATATACACACAAATTGGAAAAATGTATAGTTACTTATCACACAATGCACTTGACAGCTGTGTACCCGCTATTGTTCTTTCACTTATGGTAATTGCCTATTTTAATGGGGCATGATGGTTTAATTAGGTTTTTCTGTTTAAAATAATGGTATACCTTCAGCATATGGTGCTTTATATTACTATCTACTAAGCTTTATTTTAAGTTGAAACAAGTCTCAGCTCTTTATCTGCTAAGCTTTATTTTAATTTGAAACAAGTCTTAGCTCTTAAGGAACCACTATTTTGTGAAATTTCATAAATTAGGTAATTTGGGTTTATAAGGAAACACTAGTAGTAGACGGGAGCTAAGGAAATAGGATGAATTCTTCAGCAGAGGAGAGTAAAACTACTATAGAGTTTTGGATGGCCAAGTGCCAAAAGAGCTGCTGGGGCATGGGCTGAGAACAGGAAATACCTGCCCCTGCCTTCAGAGAATTTACATGTTCTTCATGCATTTCAATTTGGGACTTTTTGCTAAACACAGTAGAAAATCTGCAAGGAGAGCCAAAAATCTGTTAATATTGACACTAATCATCCTTATGAATGGATACCTGCAACATTAGGCCTCTTTGGTTCAGCCCTTTTTATTTTGAAACGGCCTAGGTTGCTAAGAGTCTTGCTATATTGTTGAGGCTGTCCTAGAATTGGCAATCCTCCTGTCTCAGCCTCCCAAGTTACTGGAATTACAGGCTTGTGCCATCATGTCCAGCTTCACCAGTTTCTTTGCTACAAAATATGAAATGTTTTTTTCTTTTGGAATTGTAGGTAAGAGACTGGACCTCTAGAAAATATAAATTTATATGGGAATGGGAACATGCTGCTCAAAACTCCCTGAGACAGCCCCTCTTTTGAAGAATTTTGAATCTTATGAGAGCCACTGAAAGTTTAAGTATTAAACCAATAAATCTTTATTATTTAAACAGTTCACGGCATATTTTTATAAATTTAAAAAATAAATATTTGCATTATAGCAGAAAGTCACATATACACTTGAATCAACTCACTTTAACAATTTAATAACATCAGATAACTAAGCATCAGCACCATAAAACTGTTAAGATTTGTTTCTGAAAATTCAAGGAGATAGTTCTAAAGCACTAAAATTCTGGCTAAATACCAAACTGCAGCATCAATACTTTTGGAAGCTATAATTCAGTAACTGATTTTCAGAGTAGCCAATATTTCTATTTATGGCAACTGTAGAGACAAAAGTTCTTCCATTAATCCCATCTTGAGATTCACAAGAGGAAAGAACTAAGTTGTTTAGTATAATTTCTACCTGTAATTTATGCTTGCACGTTTATTCTAGCAAAAATGCAAACTGTTTCTCACATGCTTTTTTTTAAGTTTGCGGTACTGGGGATTGAACCCAGGGCCTCACACATGCTAGGCAAGTGCTCTACCACTGAGCTACATCACCAGCTCAGTGTAAGATTAAATCATAATTTTTAACTCTTAAAAGTAAGCTCAGTTCAATTATAACCATAGAAACTGTACTGGTATCAGAACATAACTATTTTATTACAAAACAACATTATTTACAAAATGGAAAAATAATCAAATGACTATTGCAGGCCAAAGTTAAAGGTTTTTTACCCAGTGATTGAAGAAAAATTAAACATTTCCATGCACTCACACACCAGATCATTTTTGAAATATGCAAACTTTTAAAATCCATGTTAGTAAAACTTTAATGTATTCACAATACTTGTATGTTTATGAAGAAGATGGGAAAAACAAATCCATGGTTCTATACAGTAAGTTTTCATATTAGCAGTTCATTTTCCTTTAATATATTTCTGGCTTTCATGAATAATAGCATTAAACATTTTGCAAGTAAGAATTATAATTGTACCTCTGACACTTTGCTGAATTCATCACAAGAAAAACAAATAGTTTAATGCTTTTGCACTAAACAGCAGTTTTAACTCTGAAGTTATATTAAACTGAAGCCTTCATTGTGATCAATAGCTTGGATCAGTTTAGAGCGTAGAGTTTCCTTTTCTGTATATTTTGGGAGATCTAGAAGATTGAAACAGGTATGGGAAACTGGCAGGTATTCCTCACCACCTCCTGTTGACTGGATGACTAGTTTCAGACTCTTCATACCAAGAATAGGAATTCGATCACTACCTGTCAAAAATACTGCCAAGAAAAAAATCATTTACACAACAACACAGTAGCTGGTAATATTTAGCAGTTAACAGCAGTTTTATTTGAACATCTGCTCTAAGGTTGAAGCTTACTTCCAGAATTTGTTATCCACACAGTTTTTTATTAAAAGCATAATTTTAATATTGGCACACAAGAGTTGCTCAATAAAATGATGAATTAATGACTACTACTAATGGCTACTCTCAAAACACTTGGGGAACACCTTTTTTCTGGGAAAAGACGTTTAGAATTAGTTGATTAAGTGTTGCTCGCCATGGTGATGCAAACTTGTAATCCCAGCATTTGGGAGGCCAAGACCGGAGGATCTGGGTTCGAGCGGCCAGCCTCAGCTACCTACTGAGGCACACCACAACTTAGTGAAACCCTGTTTCAAAATAAAGAATAAAAAATAGAGCTGGGGGTATAGCTCGGAGGTAGAATGCCCCCTGAGTTCAATCCCCAGTACCGCAAAAAAAATAGTACCAAGTGTCAGTTTACTGATTTCCTTTTCTACTTCTATTTTTTTTTTCCCCCCAGGGGCACTCTACCTCTGAGCTATACCCGCAGCCCTATATTTTATTCTTTATTTTGAAGCAGGGTCTCACTAAGTTGTGGAGGGCCTCACTAGATAGTTGAGGCTGGCCGAGAACCTGGATCCTCCGGTCTCAGCCTCCTAAATGCTGGGATTTACAAGCATGCGCCACCATGCCCGGCTACTTCTGCTATTTTTGATAAAAAATTGTAATAGGAAGCCAAAACTAAAGTCACTTTCAAAGAATAAGTTTGTTATCCTTATGATACACGAAATAATTTAATCAAAATTCTTTTTTTTTTTTTTTTTTTTTTTTTTTGCAGTACTGGGGATTGAACTCAGGGGCATTCTACCTCCGAGCTACACCCCCAGCCCTATTTTTTATTCTTTATTTTGAAACCGGGTCTCACTAAGTTGCGGAGTGCCTCACTAGGTAGCTGAGGCTGGCCGCGAACCCGGATCCTCCGGTTTCAGCCTCCTGAATGCTGGGATTACAAACAAGCATGCGCCACCACGCCCGGCTCTCTAATCAAAATTCTTAAGTGCCAAAAATTATTCTTGGCAAAGAGCGGGGTATCAAAGTGAATGCCTCTGATTTAGAACATAAACTCTAGCTGGGGATTGTGGCTCATGCCTGTTATTCCAGCACTTGGGAGGCTGACACAGGAGGATCACAGGTTTGTAGCCAGCCTTAGCAACTTAGACCTTTTCAAAATAAAAAAATCAGGCTGGGGGTGTGGCTCAGAGGTAGAATGCCCCTGGGTTCAATCCCCAGCACCACCAAAAGGGGTTGGGGGGGGGGGTTAAAAGGGATTCTACAATCCTGATCTATTCTGGTCTCATAAGAACCAACTTCAAGCCGGGCATAGTGGCGCACGCTTGTAATCCCAGCTTTCGGGAGGCTGAGACCAGAGGATCCGGGTTCGCGGCCAGCCTCAGCTACCTAGTGAGACACTCTGCAACTTAGTGAGACTCGGTTTCAAAATAAAGAATAAAAAATAGGGCTGCGGGTATAGCTCGGAGGTAGAATGCCCCTGAGTTCAACTCCCATTACTGCAAAAAAAAAAAAAAAAAAAAAAAAGAACCAATTCCAGTCGGGCGAGGTGGTGGTGCACATTTGTAATCCCAGTACTTGGGAGGCTGAGACAGGAGAATCCCAGTTCACGGGCAGCCTCAGCTACTTAGGCGTCTGCAACTTAGTGGGACCCTGTTTCAAAATAAAGAATAAAAAATAGGACTGGGGGCATAGTGTGGAGGTAGAATGCCCCTGGGTTAAATCCCCAGTACCGCTAAGAAAAAAAAAAAAAAGAATTCCATTTTGGAGAAAGACTGAATTTTTAGCCTTTGCATTGAAAACACTACCATAAAACTAAATTTGATCCAATTTGAGTCAATCAATATTCTCAGAGTTTAATAATTAGATTTGCATTTCATAAATATAACAAATACTTACACAGAAATTGTTTTTTCTTTTCCAATGGCAATTCGTGAAATACTTCCCAGAAAATTTTTATCGTAGGATGTTCTGCCCAATACTCCCCTTTGTATTCTGTATTCTAAAGACAATATAATCTCTTATTAATATTAAGGGGATATTAGTTTTGTCTTAATCTAGCACACTCATTTTCTTAGCCCATAAAGCTACCATGGTCCAGGAATTCAAAATGTGTGCAATGCAGACGATTATCCACTATTTCCTGGGCATTTTACAGTTTGAAGCTATTAATTTCCAGGAAAAAGGGAAGAACATGAATCACCAGAAATGTCTCATCATTTCAAAGAATATGACAGACATTACCCTCACCTTCATAAGTAAATATCTGAATAAGGATAAGCTAGAATTATTAAAATAATGTCAAGGGATTATTAAAAGTTCAACACAGGATTATCTATCATAAAATTTGCCTATATTCATGGAAGGAAGTCAAATTATTTTTACTTCATATCTCCTATAGTTTTCTGTGGTTTCCAAGGTGGCTCCCAGTGAGCCTCCTGGTAGTCACTGTCTATGTAATCTGCTACCACACTGAATGAGCCTGAGTTGTGTAATTACTGGAAACTGGACATGAGGAATGTATAAATTCTGAGGTTAGAGGATACACAATATCCCTCTTTTAGATCACTCACTTGGGGGAGTCAGTTGGCATTTCATGAGAACACTCAGCCCTGTGGAAAAAGGTCCTTATGATGCTATACTGAAGCCTCTTGCCACAGCCACATGAGTGAACCATCTTGGAAGTGAGTATCCTTAAGCCTGTAGATGACTGTGGCAGCAGCCAGTATCCTGAATACAGTATCATTAGAGACCCCTGTGCCAAAATCCCTAACTATAAACCATTCCTGATCCACGGAAACTGTGTAAAACATAAATGTTGACTGTTATTTTTAAGCCACTAAGTTCTGGGATAATTCAAAGTAAAAGACATAATATAAATTTTGCTCATTTGTGTTCACTGTTGCTCCACTGCCCTCCCCCTGACCACAGCATAAGCACCTCGAGGGCGAGTTTTTCTTTTTTTCACTGTTATATTCCTAGCACCTAAAACAGCACTTAGTAAATACTTAAACTTTTGCCTACAGAGATAACTGACAGCTTCATTCAGCAGATCGAACATTGGGGGTGGGGGGGGGTATACATTGTAGTAACCTTAATATCTCCCCATTGTAAATATGATTCATTGTAGTTTCAGTGATTATGATTTGTGGCTTTAAGTAGTCTTTTTTATTTTTTAATTTTTGTTATTCAGCACGGATTTTTTATACATTTCTTGAGTACAACAGGATTACATATACATTTATGACATATCAATCATTGTCAGAGCACAATTAGCACCACTTCTTCATTTTCCACGTATAGCCCACATTCTTAACAAAGCCTGGTCAAGCAAACTTTGTAGAGTCATAAAACCATAAACCTTTAGAGTCATATATTTACTTTCTAAGAAGTAGGAGGGTCTTCCATGTACGCATCCTAGGAGCAATCACCAGATTTCGAGACGCCAAAGTAGCCACAGCAGAAGAATCAGTATAATTACTCATATATGCAGATAGCAACTGCCAGGAGGGAAAGGGCTCAGCTGGGCTCACAAAACTCACCCATTTTTTTTGTTTGTTTGTTTTTTCGGGACTGGAGGTTGAACTCAGGGGCATTCTACCTCCGAGCTATACCCCCAGCCCTATTTTTTATTCTTTATTTTGAAACCGGGTCTCACTAAATTGCGGAGTGCCTCACTAGGTAGCTGAGGCTGGCCGTGAACCCGGATCCTCCAGTCTCAGCCTCCCGAATGCTGGGATTACAAGCATGCGCCATCGCGCCCGGCTTAACTCACCCATTTTTTAAATAGTCTTTTTAAATCAAGACTATGTACACAGTTCTTCCAAACCATTTTCAGGAGTAATAGGAAAAAAAAAAAACTTTATCCGTCTACCTTTCATCTTTCATTTCCTACTAACAGTTTTTAAATTCTAACAAGTTAATAAACATTGCTAGAAGTCAAGCCATTTTCTCCACATTTGCTTGCAAGTATAGCAGATCTGCAGATTTGAATTATCAAGAGGTCAGTGGTTGAGATAGTCATCACTACAAATTGGGAGAGCTCAAAACTCAAGAAACAGTGGCCTTTGAGCAACTATTTATTGAGCCTCTACTGAGTACCTAATACCATATAAGAGATGAGTAGTTAGGAGACAGTGGTGATAGACTAAGACTAAATCCCTGCTCTATAATAGGGAGCTAGACATTACTTGAATCGTCATGACTACAAAGAGAGACCAGGGATATAGTGAACAGTGCGTAAGGAGGAACCTCACCAGGCTTGTCTGGAAAAGTCCTAAGCTAGATGGAAAATTCAGCAAGGTAGATAAGGATGTTGTTTACTGCAGTTTCTGCAGGGCACCGAACTTTAAAACTGATTATTATATTTGTTGAATAAATCAGTGAATGATCTTAGGTGACATTTTAATCTGAATCCTAAAGGATAAAGAGAAATTAGCTTGATGAGAAAAGAAAGATGTATCTAAGTGAGCAGTATGTCCAAAGGCCCTGATGCTAGAAACATCTTTATGTCCAAGACCTGAAAGTTAAAGCCAGATATGGCTAGATTTTAAAGAATATTTCACAGTGTAAACCATTCTCTCCATCCTCTTCATCCCCTTTTTTTCTTAGTACAAATATTTTTGAAAGGAGGCTAAGACAGGAAGATGGCTGGTTTGAGGCCAATGCAGTAACTTAGCAAGACTTTGTTTCAAAATAAAAGATTAAGTAGTTTGACATGTAGAACAGCTCTGGGTTCAATCACCAGGACAAAATAAAACTTCTCCCTAAAGATTATCTAAGGCATCAGTAATAAAGATCAAGACCAAGAACACTATCTCTGCTAAAAATTTAACATTGAGACTGATCAGAGTAAAAGAAAATGAAGATCTTAAGCATGGCAAATCCTTTTCATAATGGTTTTCCTAGCACTGATGCAGAATAAAAATTCCTTTTGGCTGGGGCTTCTATACTCTGCCCATGTCATAGTTGACATTTTTCTTTATAATACCACCAAATATAAAAATACTACTAACTCATACACAGTTCAAATTTATTCTTTCATTGTGGAGTAAGAAAGGTACAGTTTTCCTATAAAATGAAAGTAATAAATTGTATAAGATGGAAAGTAGTACATAAAAAAGCAAGATTTCCTTGCCCTTGGCGATTTTCCACCTCCCCTCACCCCGAGAGAGAGCGCGTGCGCGCGCGCGCACACACACACACACACACACACACACACACACATCCTAGTTATACTAGTTTTGTCCCGCCCTTTCTTCACATATCCAGTCATAGCCATTTTTCACAGCCTGGCTCCCATACCCCTACCAAGAGGCTGAGGCTTTCATTACTCTCTAGACTGTACTGGGGATGAAATGAATACTCCTAAAAAAATTTGTGTTCATCTTACTTTTTTTTTTTTTTGGTAGTACTGGTGATTGAACTCGGGGGCATTCTACCTCCAAGCTACACCCCCAGCCCAATTTTTTATTCTTTATTTTGAAACAGGGTCTCACTAAGTTGTGGAGTGCCTCACTAAGTAGCTGAGGCTGGCTGCGAACCCGGAGCCTCCAGTCTCAGCCTCCCAAGTACTGGGATTACAAGCGTGCACCACCACACCCGGCTTTCACCCTTAAGAGTATTTTTTCCTAATTATAAAATTGATAAGTTATAGAAAATCCAGAAGCCAGAAATGTAGTAAAAGGTGAGAAAATGTGTTAATGTTTGTCTTCTTGGGGGTGTGAATTTTTTACATTGCTATGATCATACTATGTTCTTAATCATGTAGTTTATATTCTTACTTCCTCACTAAGTATTATATAACTGGTTATTACAGATTTCCCCAAGAGACTTGATATTGCTGGTAATATATTTTATTATGTAGTTTTAATTTACTTAACCTAAAGAAAGTTATTTCCAAATTGCCAGTATTAAAGACAATTCTGTGATAATCAACTTTGTGAATAAAATGTTTTATGTATTTCAGATTATCCCTAAGGACAGTCTCTTTGTGACAAATTACCAAAAACATCTCCATTTTCTCCTCTTCTAACTCTGTTGCTACTTTTAGGGTACTAAAGTTTAAAAACAAAGTCAACAAGTATGCAAAAAAAAAAAAAAAAAACCCATAAAACAACACACTACTATAATTTAAAAAAAAAAAGCAAGATTTCTTCCTAGAAGCTGTTCAGTTCTTTTACCTTTCAGTTTAAACAATGCCATACATTTGTTTTTTCCTTACCTTTTCCAGTTCCTTCCAATCATAATTTGTATTTCCAATAACCATTGCTTGTAGTTCATTGGGTTGGAAGAGCAGAAGAACTTTTCCTCCACAGACCTTATGAAAGCCCGCATGGAAAGCATCAAATAAGGAAGCCACTGATTTATTGAATATGTAATCCACATAAGCATCAACAAACTCTTGCCTAGAAATGAAAAACGACACATGCACACATTATAGAAATAATTTATGGAGAATACATAATGTAACCTAATTAAAACTTTGAGTGCTTCTGCACTTTTTGCTACTTATTTATGAAACTGAGAAAAATGAGTAGGGTTTAAAGGAGACAAAGCTATTATGAATAAATCTATCAAACAAGACCATAAACAGGTATGTTCATACATGAAGCATTCATAGTTCTTAGGTTATTCCTTATGGAAAAATATCATTTCCTAATGGGTAAAATGATGCAAATGGCTATCAAAATAATTTTTAAATAGTTACAAACCAAGCCAGGCATGGTGGTACACGCTTGTAATCCCATTTCTTGGGAGGTTGAGACTGGAGGATCACAGGTTCTCGGCCAGCCTCAGCTACTTAGTGAGGCCCTCTGCAACTTAGTGAGACCTTGTTTCAAAATAAAGAATAAAAAATAGGGCTGGGGGTATAGCTTGGAGGTAGAATGCCTCTGGGTTCAAGCCCTAGTACCATTAAAAAAAAAAAAGTTACAAACCATTGAAAATTTATATTATCACCTCACATCCATCCCTAAAAGAGTGATCTGTTAAAATATTGGGTGATGGTTATGCATGCCTTTAATTGCAGTATTTGGAGGCTGAGACAGGAGGATCACAGATTGGAGAAGTATGAGGGAACTTAGTAAGACTCTTGCTTCAAAATAAAAAATAACATAGGGCTAGTGGTGTATGTAGCTCAGAGGCAGAATGCCCCCTTGGTTCCATCCCCAGTACCACAAACAAAACAAAACAAAATCCTATAAATATTGGTGATAAAAGGAGAGCTTTGAGATTTAGACTACTTGACAGAGCACAGTCTTTTTCTTATTGAGTTCCAAGGAACCTGAACAAAATTTATTATTTTTGGTATAGGGATTGAACCCAGAGGCATTCTACCTCTGAGCTATACCCTCAGCCCTTTTAAAAAAAAATTCTGTTTTGAAACAGGGTCTTACTAAGTTGCTGAAAGCCTCACTAAGTTGCTGAGGCTGTCCTCAAACCTGAGATCATCCTGCCTCAGTTTCCCAAGTACTGGGATTGTAGGTGTGCACCCTGCCTTCAGCTTGTTTATACTTTAAATTTTGGCCAGTCATGGTGGTGCACACCTGTAATCCCAGTATTTGGGAGGCTGAGACAGGAGGATCACAAGGTTGAGGACAGCCTCAGCAACTTAGACCTTGTTTTAAAATAAAAAATAAAATAGAGCTAGGGGTGTAGTTTGGAGGTAGAATGTCCCTGGGTTAATTGCCAGTACCAAAAAAAAGAAAAAAGAAAAACAAACAAAAAACCCCCCAAGAAGTGGGCATTGAGCATTCTTCTAGGATAATCATTACTGAAGATAAATGCAGTTTCTTTTCAAATGTATGTGCAGTATACATGCACACATACACAAACATTTCAGACTCCCTTCTGCCTTTTATGATACAAAAGAATACTGTAAAGAAAAAGGGAGAGCCAGGCTTGGTGACGCATACTGGTAATCCCAGTACTTGGGAGGCTGAGACAGGAGGATCCGAGTTCTCGGCCAGCCTCAGCTACTTAGTGAGGCTCTCCGGAACTTAGTGAGACCCTGTTTCAAAATAAAAGAATAAAAAATAGGACTGGGGGTTTGGCTTGGAGGTAAAATGCCCCTGGGTTCAATCCCCAGTAACACACACACACACACACACACACACACACACACACACACA
>PVLC010019996.1:0-29823 GCA_004027655.1 Graphiurus murinus | reverse complement strand
CTAATGAGCATGATGTACTTATAAGATCACATCAAAGTCAATCACTAAACGGACCAGGAGATAGGGGGAGGGTGGGTGGGAATTGGGGAAGGGTTAATGAGAAATATGTGCATGGATGTCTTTACCTGTACTAGTTTGTACCCAACAAAAATGTGTAATTAACCCTGTTGTACCCAAGAAATGTATAAAATTCCATGCTGAAAAATTTAAAAAAAATAAAAAATAAAAAAAAAATGTATTTAGATTAATCTAAATAAAAGTGAGGAGACAGATGTGAGAGATGCTCCATTCTCCTTGTAATTCCATGCATCAGTTGAACTGATTTGAAGGTTCATTCTGGCTGGTTCTTTTGCATAATTAGTTAGGAAGATTTGCATTTTCAATTCTCTTACCAAATCATAGATTTATATAAGATAAGAGACTGAGGATCTCTTTCTACTTGGACTTGAGGCAATGATTGTTGCATAAATACTTGGGACATTTTTGCTTTGAATCCATTTAATCCTTCCAGCTTTAAAGAAGAAGTCATTCTTGACTCTTTATTCTATTTCCATATTCAATAAGTGCAATATATATTTTATAGGTGTGTGTGTGTGTGTGTGTGTGTGCATGTGTGTGTGTGTAATTTGGTACTTGGGATTGAATCCAGAGGCATTCTACCTTCAAGCCACAACCCCTGTCCTTTTTAATTTTTTTTTTTGAAACAGGATCTAGACAAGTTGCTAAGGGTGTCACTAAGTTGCAAAGGCTATCCTGGAACTTTTGACCCTCCTAACTCAGCCTTTCAAATACTGGGATTATCATCATGTGCCATCACACCCAGGCAAATATTTCATTTTTATCTCCTATCCCTCAATCCAACTGTGCCCTCTTCCTTTTTATCATCTCTGATAAACTCATGACTCCTTTATCCTGATATTTGCAGTATTTGGTATTTCATCTCTTTAACCAGATAAATTGCCCCTAAAAGTTGTTTTTATATAAGACAAATTTGATCATTAATTTTTTAATTTATAGTCTTATAAAGGTCCTTCTCTCATTGCTTACAGGATAAAGTTTATTTGTCCAAAAAGCACCTTTCCTTTTAAAGTCTCCTTAGAGTCTGGCACTGTTATGGTTAGGTGTAGAGGGTCCCCTGAAGAGCTCACGTATTACTTATCATGTTCAGAGTTTATATAATTAAGTCTTGAGGGTTGCAATCTTATCAGTGAAAAATTCATTGTAATGGATTTACTGTTTGGTAACAGGCAAGTAGAGTATGGCTAGAGAAGGTAGGTCCCTGGGAATGTGGCCTTAGGCCTGTGCTTTTGTCTTTGAATCCCCTTTATTGGTCTCCTTTGGCTTCATGATGTGAGAGCAAAGCCTTGCTCTCTCCCCCTCTCTGCTTCCTATCACCATGACCTGAGACTGCAGACTGGGCTTAACATAGATTGAACTAACTCTGGACTCTCCAAAAACTGTGAGCAAATAAGTCATCCTTCCTTTACATTGTGTGGTCTGTTATTTTGAATCACAGCAATGAAGGTGCTGTCTGAAAGAGGCTACTTCACACCTCAACAAATCTATTTTGTCACATGCAGCACATTTTTATTTGCATGAAAATGACACTTGTAACTTATCAAGGATTTATTTGCTCCACTTCTTTTTTTATCCAGCTCTAATATCAATTGTATCAGTATAATGATCTCCTGCTTTGGGACAGAGGCCAATGGACACCTCTTGTTGAAACCCTACAGGATTCCACAAAACAGAGAAGATAACTTTCTACTTTATTCTTTCACTGGAGCCTTACATATTTTCAGTGTGCTGCCCTTAACACACTCTTACATTTATTTGCATTTTTTTCTTAATATATTGTGAACTTATTCATTTATGAGGTTTATATAACTTATTTCTACAACTTTCATACATGCCAGATTGAAAACAATAAATATTTGCTGAATAATATGTTGATTCAATTAATTTTTTAAAAATATGTTTTTGAAGATTGAGTGGACATATATGATGCACTGTAAATTTGTATTATCTGCATGTGAGATCTATACATGATATATATGCACATATAAATTTATTCAAATGTGTGTGCATAGTCTATATGTCACACATATATACGTAATATATATAAACAATTCCCCTGGAATCCAGAGGGGGATTGGTTCCATAACCCTGCTTGCATACCAAAATCTGTAGATATTCAAGACCCTCTTATAGAATGGCAGAATATTTGCATATAGGCAATATATATTTTCTTGTACACTTTAAATTATCTCTAATCACTTATAACTAACATAATGCACATAATTATATTGTATTTCTTAGGGAATAATAGCAAGATAAAACTCTGTAAATGTTCAGTGTAGATGCAGTTATTTCTGAATTTTTTTTTTCTTTGCAGCACTGGGGATTGAACTTCGGGACATCCTACCGAATAGGGCTATACCCTCAGCCCTATTTTTAATTCTTTATTTTGAAACAGGGTCTCACTAAGTTGCAGAGGGTCTCATAGTGTGCATAGTCTATATGTCACACACACAGCTGAGACTGATCGCAAACCTTTGCTAGTCGTGTCCCAGCCTCCCAAGTACTAGGATTACAAGCATGTGCCACCACACCAGGCTATGAAAATATTTTTGATCTGAGGTAGGTTGAATCTACATATACAGAATCCATAGATAAGGAGAGCCAACTATATATTTGCAAACAAAGAAAATTCTTATTTTCATTTCTAAAGAAGTGAAAGGCATTCATAATATTTTCTCTTTGGCTGATTTTGTCTTTCTGTGTCTTTTTCTCCAGCTTATACATATTGGTACAACTTATAACACAAACATAATGATATTCAGTTTAAACTAATAAAATAAGCCCTTTATCTTCAAAAATCTCATTATCAGATTTATAGTTCTGCCAGGCCTAAAAAATTTAAAAGAATCTTTGGAAACTTTTATGGATAAAGAGAAATCAATGTTATGTTTTTAAAATTGGAAGACAAGAAGGGCTTTCAGCTATAAAAGTTGGTCTACAAAAGGTATTGCTAAGAGGTAAAGTATGCTGCAAATGTACTGATGGCATGACCTGTGGAAATACAGTAATTCCACTGACAATAAGAAGCAGAAGCTTGTTTTTTCTTTCCTTACTGCCCAATGTCTTTGATGAAAAAGTACTATCAGCCTAGACTGCAGAATGTGGCATTAAAGTTTAATTCTATCCAATCAGGTAGGCAGAGATCAAATTCTGACACTGGTTTTTATGGTGGAATAGTTGGAACTTTCTGAAAACTCTTTTAAAACATTGAAGCAAACTAAAAATTTTATAAGAGTCAAAGGAAAACATTAGCAGTTTTATTTTTCTTTATGTATTCAAATATCTGTGTACCTACATAAATATAGCTTAACTGGACAATTTAGTGAGCATTACTTTTTTAGAGCAAGCTTTTTTGTTTGTTTTCTTTTTTATTTGGTGCATTGTAATTTTACATCATATTTAGGTATAGAGTCACAGACAAATACATGTGCACAGCTCTTAATGCCCTGCCCACAGGGTCCCATCCTCCTCCCTCTTCTCTGCACATGTCTTTGATACTGGAATTAGTAATTTTATATAGAACCATAGCATTATTTCAGCTATTACACTCTTTATGGCTTCATCTCCCATCTCTAATCCCTCTCAGACACTACCCTGGAGTTTCTGTTCATCTATCTCATATTGCTCTTCTTTCCAAATGTCTTTGTAGCCTTCATATATAACAGAAAATGATAAGTAGATGTAATCTTTTCTAGTTTAAAATTTTACCTTTCCCTCTTCTTTACTCCTTAGGATTTCTGGCCAATTATTCACATTAGCAATCATTATATAATTAGGTACACCTATAAATTTGGTACAATAATAATAGAAAAGTATATTGTGCAATTATTTATATCAATGGATCCCTTATCATTTTCATTTAATTGAAATGAGAAATAATATACAAGGAATATGTTTTCTTTTCAATGAAATATAATTCATCACAAAATGTAGCTAAATTTGAAAATGAAATTACAAGCATGAGTTATAATTTTAGTAACAATAACAAGAGCACCTAAAGTTTGAATATTTAAATTTTACAGTTATAAATACTGGATTTATCTGGAATTATAGATACACACATTGATCTCAAACTATTCAACAATGTTCAAACATGACTATTTTGCTTCCTCTACCATCTGCATAAACTGCATGTACGGCACTATTCCTATGAACTACATCATGATGTGAGACTAATATACCCATAAAAGCATAAAAATAAAATTATGTGATATTAATTCCATTAAAAAAGTAAATCTGCTTCAATTGTTATAATTTTAGAATTATAGTGTATTCACTGTCTAAAAGCATCAGAATTTGAATAATAATGATTTTAGGAATAGTCATTAGTTGGAGAGATTACAATGATAGATTTCTTAAATTTTGAATTCTTCACATTTTCATATAATTTTTTATACATTGCAACTATTAAAGATTAAAAACAAATTTATGTTTTTGAAGAAAAAATATTAAACTAGATTGTTCTCTTTGCTGATAGTTCAAACAAAAATTAAAAACTATAACACTCTTAGAGGAATTGCTAAATTATATTCACTTAATGCAGTTTTATAAATGCATTTGAAGCACATCCCACACAGACACAAAATGAGTGGAACTTCTTTACATAATTTTTAACAAATTATTTTACACAGATAAAAATAAAACAGAAAAGAGGTTTTTTTTTTTTTTTTAAAGAAAAGAGTTTCTTTTATAGGTAACATTAAAAAAAAAAGAGTTTCTGAATTTGCTACCTCTTCTGGGTTACAATTGACTTTACAAATGTCTACCTTTTTTAGTTATTTGAACATTATGTAGAAATTTAGACATAATGTGCTATTTTATTCTTTCCATATTAGAGTAATTTTTTTGTTTAAGGTCAAAAGAAAAGTAGTATCCGAATTATATGAAAGATTGCAGAGTACAGGATATAATATTTTTATTCTAATTATTTTTAATTGGTTGTAACAGGAAAGTGGGGCTACCTGAGGTGAATTATTCTTATAGACAAACTACAATGCAAAATATAAATATTGATAATATATTTTTATTTCTTTACCTATGAAATGACAAAAGTATAAATCATAACAGCACTAAATTGAGGAGGATGTTATATTCAAAGTTATTTTCAAAGGTCAGGTAAAACTCAAAATATGTAAAACTTAATGTGATTCTAGTTTAAGCTTTTATTTTGCTGTTTATATTAGAAAATTATATTTTCAGTGGTTTAATTTATTAATATTTGGAAATTTTACTCAAGTGTTAAAACATACTAACTTGATTCTGAGAGCTAAAGTATAGAAGAATATAATTGAAAATACACTTAAATGAAATTGGAAAATCTAGTAATTTTATTTAAAGTATGAATAAAGAAAAATGTTTAGTGATTACTTATAAGAATTACGATAGTTCAGAAGGTCATCAGTAGTCTTCAATATTATGAAATAAAATTAAAAATAATAAAAAAGTATAACCTTATATGACTATAGTGAAAGATAAATTAATTTAGTGATTAAAATATAAATTCTTAAATTGTATCATAACTATTAATCATAGCATATTACATACAGAAATCAAAACAGTATCGCTTTTTGCATTTGAATCTCCTCCTATTCTGAAGTAATGTGCAAAAGTTGATGTCTGTATTATTACCAGTCCTATTAAGGAGAGTGGATATTACATATTATCATATCCACTATTATACTTTATAAGGTTAAATAATGCAATTTGTTTTTCTTAAAGTAAGAAAATAAAAAAGAAAGCTATAAATCTTGAGTACTACATGGTCCATGATTGTGGCTGTTAAAATATTGACATCTTAGTCAATGTTATAAAACCAATTAGCTCGTATCTAAGGTTATTGATGATTATTGAAAAATGGGGTAATGCAGAATCAATCACCTTACTCTGAAATCACCAGTTACTTAGCTTCTCAAGCTTTCGTTCCTGATTCTCCTACCTAAGCATAAAAGAAAACAGCAAGTGTGGAATCAGGAGCTTCAGCCAGGGTTTACTTCTCTCAAATCCTTTATTAAACAATATCTGTGGTTCCTGAGACACCAAAATTAAAAAGCCATTCATTTGTACTGATTGTCTTGTATCTTTCACAAAGGAAGTATACCAATAGCAGAGATCAAAAAGTAAATTTAACAGCCCTCTAATATAAATATATTAGTTGTCTGAACTAATTGTGCTCAGTTCAGTGCAGAAAGAGTAATGAAGTTGGTATAAGTGAGCAGGGCAAGGATACGAAATACCAAGAATATTGCAATGCTCAAAGATAATTGAATATGGACAGAAATATCACATATTTGCAAATAGCAGTTGGGAAAATTGTGCGAAACAAGACTGCAAAGACAAAGGCCAGAAGCACTATAGGACAAAGAAAATAGGGCCTGGAGTAAGATTTCACATGTTGAATCCCAAAACAAACAACTTGCTTTTTGTCTCCATGCTTCATTTTATAAATTATTTGTTATATTCTTTATAACCTAAATTGTGCCCCAGAAAATATTATGTATAATATTTTAACTTATGTCTATAGTCCTCTGCCATGTGAGTCTAATTTGGATTTTAATGTAATTTCAACATAGTTTTTATGGTTTAATAAAACTTGCATGCATTAAAATGTTATTAAAGTGTTACACGTGGTTAATAGTATTTATGGACTTCTGAAAGCAGCTATTATAAAACTGAACAAAGTCATTAATGAGTTTAAACTTTGCACCAGGATACAAAGTATAAAATATGTTTGTATCAGAAGATAAAAGTCATAATATATAACTGTATGCCTTTCTTCCCTTTTCAAATCATATGTATATTTTTAATTTGATGTATGTATACATGTATGTATTATATATTCATTTATTATTTGGGGGTACCTGGAAGTCATTCCAGTGTTTTCATGTGAAATATTTTAAAACCACATAACCTGGTTTTGGGGAAAAGGATGTTACAAACTACCCACTCTCACTTGGAATGAGTGAAAAATATGGAAACAAAGTAAATGTTCATCAGTTAGAATATTTTTGGCCATCATGGACTACCCCATTTATTCCAACAGAGTAAGCATAATATTAGTGCAGGAATGTGGTGTCTGCCAAAAGTAGTCTGTAGATTAGAGCTATTGACACCATGAGAAAACCTAGTAAAAATCAGAATCTTGGATCTTATCCAAAATCTATGGAATGAGCATCTGTACTTTTACACTGGATCATGTGCTCCCTAACATTTGAGAAACTTGGATCAAGTAAAGCTGGCTAAGAAGAACATGATTCTCCTAATGTTCTAAGTCTCATGCCCACTATTAGGTAAAAATGAATTGGGACTAGAAAATTGTTGAATATATGATGCCCAAGAGATATTTCATATATTTTAAATTATAGGAGATGAAATCATGATCTCTTAAGTGGCTTACAAATTTTGTCATCTTATAATATTTAACATAGTCACAATTAACACAAAAATGTAAAATTTTTTACATTATATTTGTGTAGAATACCGGAAGATAAATAGATACATTTTATGATAGGGGTTTATTTTGTGTGTGTGCAGTACTGAGGATTGAGCCAAGGAGGGTTCTGCTACTGAGATATAGCCAGATCCTTTTTTCTTAAGCAAGGTCTCCCTAAGTTACTAGTCTTGAATCGGTGGCCCTCCTATCTTATCCTCCCAAGTAATGGGATTACAGGTGTGTTCCTGCTTTCATCTTCTTTTTATTTTAGATCAAAAGCACTGTTAGAAAATACATAAGCAATGCTTTGGATTCCAGAGCTCTTCCCCACTGATCAGTGCCTCTGCTCAAGTGATTGACAGAGTACAACTCTCCTTAGGGCTTTGCTTTTCCACCTATGCAATATTTAAGTCACTAGTGGTAATTTTTATTTTCTTCAGTTATAAAACTAAGAATGTACAATTGGGTTACAATTAGAATTATCAGATATTGTGTTTTTTGAGCAAGTGAAAAGATATTTTGAATTACTTCATTTAAATTTTTTGCAGCACTGGTGATCCAACCCATGGCTTTGTGTACTCTAACCTCTAGGCAAGCACTTTACCCCTGACCTACACCCCTTTAGTCCCTCAAATATTTTAAATAAATAAGATCTATGAGTGGCCAAGACTTTGAAAATCTCATAAATCATCAATCACTTTTCTATATTTTAAACAGGCATATTGTCAGATTGATATTTCTTTATTGTGTAATGAAATCACATGAGTTTGAGTTGCCTAAAACATATATTACTAAAATAATTTTTTAATTAATTAATTAATTTTTTTTGTGGTACTGGGGATTGAACTCAGGGGCACTCTACCTCCAAGCTATACCCCCAGCCCTATTTTTTATTCTTTATTTTGAAACCAGGTCTCACTAAGTTGTGGAGAGCCTCACTACGTAGCTGAGGCTGGCCTCGAACCCGGATCCTCTGGTCTCAGCCTCCCGAATGCTGGAATTACAAGCATGCGCCACCATACCCGGCAATTTTTTAATTTAAAATGCCCTTTTATTTCTCTAGAAATAATTTAAAGCACAGTTACAGAATTACTTGAACATTATGTGGTATTATATATACCTAACATCTCAGTAACTATTTACATCTAGTTGCAACTTACTTAGCTTAAAATAGTTATTTATATATTTTATTTCATGTTTTTTCACTCTAATAAGGAAACTAGCTACATGTCAGTGGCTCATTCATTTTACCATCATCAAGGATCATATTCAAAACAGGTGTACGTTCCTCCTTTCCTTTCCTTTTTTCCCTTTCTCTTCATCCCTTTCTCCATCCCTCCCTTCCATATTTCCTGAGAAAAGCCAAAAACAAGCTAAATATGAATCTGACAAGTATGTAACCTAGATAAGTCCAGTATTTGTAGTAGAGAAATGATATTTAAAAAGACCCAAACTGCTCAGAATTTTTACCATATATTTCAGCAACTAAAGCCTATGTAGGGAAAACAGGCTTTCTCAGGTGTGCCTCTATGTGAATGTTTGCTTTTTACCCAATCATTTCATAGGTTAGGCTTATTCTTTGCAATTGTCTTGAAGATATGGAAATAAGTCAATGAAGAAGAGTCTAGGCAGTGGAGTTAGAATACAAGTTATCTTATGAGACATCTGGGTAACAGCACAGAAGATTAATAAAACAGGCATAAAAATGTAGTTAACTGAGACTTGGTGTCAAATAAAAGTTCTATAACAACAACAGGAAGACCCCACTTATATGAACTTTGAAAAAAATGAACTATTACAAGAAATTAAACACAAATTTGAGAAGTAAATTAATTTAGAAGGAATAAAAGAGACAAACAATTAATGTATAATGGATGGAGAGTCATAAGTGTGCAGTACACAATTTATAAGCAATGTTAGTGCCCAAAGTAGAGTGCAGAATGAGTGAATCCATTTTTGTGCATATGTGTGTGTGTGTGGTGCTGGAGATTAAACCCAGTGTTGCTCTACTACTGAGATACACCCCTAGCCCTTTTTTACTTTTTAGTTTTAGACAGGGTCTCACTAGATTGCTGAATATTGTCTGGAACCTGCAATCCTCCTGTCTTAGCATCTTAAATACTGGGATGATAGGTACATAACACCATGTCCAGAGAGTGCAACAGTTTTAATATACAAAAATAAATAAGAAAAACCAATTTTTAAAACTTTCCAGGCTTGAAAAACTAAGTAAAGAAATGCCTAACATCATATATTCTCATTAAATACTTAAAATTTCAAAGATTAAACAGGAGATATAAATTATAATTTCTCTATATGGCAGTCATTGGGATAAATATTGTGTGTATGTTTTAATTAAATCAATTAAAATTCATGTGAGCTTCCAGTAAGGAAGTGGATCAACTGAATTTATAATGTACAACCTTTAAAAATATAGCCCCATTGTTTTCTGCAATGAAGGAGATTAAAACAAACTAAAGCATCTATTGTATAATCTAAGACAAAATCTAAGCAATTTCTATTTTACTGTGTAGTAAAAGATATGTGAGCCAAGAACACGACAATATTTTAGGTTGATAATTTCAAATTTGCTGGGCAATTCTAAATGGTAGTGTAGTCATAATATTTTAAAAATGTGATTCAACATATAATTTATATTAAAAAAAGTTGATTCTTCTAAAATCATTGAGAAACCAATCCTATAGAATACTGTGCATATCACTGAGAGTTGGAATATTTTAATGCAGTAGTTTTCACCAAATTGAATCATAATAAATATTTTTATGGTACAAAGTTATAAGCTTGAATAATTAATCTCCCATTTGAAGTCAAGCAGACCTCATCAAGCTGATTAACTAATAAATCAAAAATAAGAATAGAGACATCAACTTTAACTATGATTTGTGCAAACTTTGAAGCAAAATTAGCTTAAGAAGAAAATAAAATATTTTCTCATGATTTTATAAATGAGGTTTTTTTTTTTTTTTTGTACTGAGGTTTGAGACTATGGGCATGGGAATTCTACCTCTGAGCTATGTCCCTATCCCTTCTAATTTTCTATTTTGAAACACACTAAGTTGTTGAGGCTAACCTCAAACCTGTGATCCTGTGGCCTCAAACACCTATGTACTGAAATTATAGGCATGCATCACCTGAGATTTTTCTTTTGGACTAAATTTGTAAAATGTAAATTTGGGCTTCAAATGCAAAGTATAATGCTCCTTTTTAAAGTAAATAATAACTGATTATCTTATAATTTAAGTAAGTGTGTCATAAATAAACCCTTAGATCATACACAAATGTAATGATTAAATTCGCAAAACACATCCTCCAGAATGTGACTTTTCTCTGACATACAAACTAAGGACTCTGTTCATCAGGCATCAACACTGAGAGCAGTGTGGAAGTCCCTGCAGAAACTACACCCTCACCCCCAGCAGGGTCATGTAGACGTTTGAAACACCATGAATCAGTGGTGAAAATTTTGGAGACAGATGAGTCTCATTTAAATGTAATTTGAATAACCTTGTAGCAGTAATGAATGCCTATGCTTGTCCCTAGGAGATATGCCAGGAAAAGAAGCAGGCATCTTTAGTCTAAATTCCACTGGCTTTGTGCATTAAGAAAGATCAGCCTAGCTAGCCTATGGATCACAGTCCCCTAAAAGGAATATTTATAAAGGAGCTCTCAAAGCACTTGATTTAACAAATAACAACAGATTGTGTAAATATTCATTTTAGCTTTATGTTACTTATTCTATGAGAAGTTTTTAACTGAACAAAATAGGTTTCTATGTATGCAACCTGACCTAACATGGCACCTATTGGAAGAAATATTTGCTTTACTGTTCTGACTTAATCCAGATATTTTCAAGGTTATAACACGGAGGACACTTGTAGTGGTCATTTTTATAAATCTATTTACATCATTTCCTTTTGTATTAAAAACATGTTTACTACATTTTGTTAAAGCATGGAAGCACAATAAGCAGAATGTATGCTAAAAATAACAAGATACATGAGAGATAATAGAATCATAAATACACACACACACACACACACACACACACAAGCACACACAGATATATGTGAGCATGTGTGTTTGTTTTTATATCCTAAAATGAAAATGGCATGTTAGGCAGTGGGTAACTAATATTGAATGTGTCAAAAATAACAAATATGGCTTCTATATGCTAGTGGAAAAGTTAACATTTTTAGTTTATGCAAAATTGGCATGTACGTGTGCTTCACTAGAAATATGAACCAAATTAAATGACACAGCAGGGATAAAAATAAATAAATGGGAAAGACATATGATAGTATTGAACAAAGAAAATATTATGGTGGCAGTATTTAATATAAAGCAAAATATATTATCATAAAGAGAAATAACAGATACAATATAATAATAGATATACTTACTAGTAAAGTATATGATACTGAAATATACATGGTAAACCTGTCCATAATTTAAGATAGTAAGACAGAAACACAGCTGTTCATAGATTTTAACATCAGTCTATCATAAATTATACTAAAGTAGAGAAAAGAGGTAAGGTGTGTATATGTTTCTTGATACCTAGGTTCAAGTCACGTATAAATTGTATGGGTAGTGGCTAAAATCTCAGATGATAGTGACTAAGAGGTCAATTAATTATATGTACTATATAATCATAAAACCAAATAAAATTAAAATACATCACCTAAGAAGTTAAAAATATACCTTAAATAATAATTGGTTTGAAAATATAGTGTTTATTTTGTGTTTATAACTCAAATAAAAAGATACATTACTTGTTAAGATCTTAGAAGATAGATATTGCAATAACGGAAACAATTTTTTGGCTAAGAATTATGCTATAAATTGAAATGTCTATAGATTATTCATTGGTATAATATTTTTAAAAAGAATAAAAAAACCACTCTAGGAAAGAAAGGAAATATGAACAAATATGATTAAGCTGGAATTAAACCATGAAATCAAAACCTGGGATTGATATAAATACATGGCATTTGGAAAATATAAGCAAAGTATTTTTTTTGTAAATATTGATTTCAAAGTTTTGATTACATATTTTTAAAATAAAATCTGACTTGAAAACATTTAAACATTTCAGAGGGCACTCTTAAGTATATATATATATATATATATATATTTTTTTTTTTTTTTTTAATTCAGGAAAAAATAAATAACTGACCTGCAGCTGCAAGTGTGGCCAGGTTCATCATTACGAATCCCTCCATTTAGACAGAGAATCAAATTCTGTTCAGGCTCAGCATAAGTATTGATATTTTTTTCACAGTACACACCAGTATATCCAGGTGGGCAAAGGCAAATAAATCCATGTACTGACTTCTGACAGAAGCCTTCATTCATACAAGGGATTGATGAACAGTCCTAAATTAAGAAATAAAAGTAGTGGTGATAGTGGGCATCCTTATCTTGTTCCTGATTTCAAAGGAATTCCCATAATTTTTCCCCATTCAATATGATGTTGGCTTTGGATTTACTGTATATTGCCTTAACGATGTTGAGATATGTTCCTTCTATTCCAATTTGCTGTAGTGTTTTTAACATGAATGAGTGTTGGATTTTGTCAAATGCTTTTTCATTGTCTATTGAAATGATCATGTGATATTTGTCCTTAGTTCTATTTATGTGGTGATTAACATGTATTGATTTGCATATGTTGAACCAGCCTTGCTTTCCTGGGATTAAAAAAAAAAAAAAGTTGGTCATGGTGTACAATTATCTTGACATGGTTTTGAATGCTCATGGCTAGTATTTTGTTTATAATTTTTGCATCAATATTAACCAATGATATTGCTCTGTAATTTTCTTTTCTTGAGGTATCTTTATTTGGTTTTAATAGTAATGTGATACTGGCCTAATAGAAGTTTGGAAGAATTCCATCTCTTTTGATTTCATAGAATAACTTGTGAAGTATTTGATTTAGTTCATCTGTAAAGGTTTTGTAAAATTCAGTTACACTGAGAATAAATATTGATTATTAAGGTGGGGTACAGTGGTGCATGACTATAATTCCAGTACTTAGGAAGATTAGATAGGAAGATATGAGGTTCAAGACTGATGTAGAGTAATTTAGTGATGTCCTGATTTGAATTAAAAAATAAAGTAGTGCTGGGTGTGTAGCTCACTGATAGAGCATCCCTGGCTTCAGTCCCTAGTACTGAAAAAAAAAAAAAAGATGTACTTTCACAAATATATCAAAGTCAATTGCTAAACTGAACTTGAGAAGGAGGGAGGGCAAGGGAGTGGGGTGGGAATTGGGGAAGGGGTAAATGAGACATGTGTGCATGTATGCATTTATCAGCTTGTACCTAACAAAGATGTATGATTACAATGCACCAGATTAACCATTTTATTAAATTGTGTTTATTTAAAAATA
The DNA here is from genome assembly GCA_004027655.1 of Graphiurus murinus. Lineage (NCBI taxonomy): Eukaryota > Metazoa > Chordata > Mammalia > Rodentia > Gliridae > Graphiurus > Graphiurus murinus. Next base: position 15,904 of record PVLC010019996.1, on the reverse strand, counting down.
TTTGCAAGCTTATGCTATACTTCCTTCTTCTAAGGAACAAAATATATGTTTATAGAAAACATTCTTGGCTTTTTGTCAAATGTTCCATTTCTGATTTTTCAGGAAAAGAAACTTATTAAGCTCTATTAAAATATGTACAATATCACAGAAATATACCTTCCCTCAATAAAAGTGCTAAATCAAATTTATTTACAGGTAGTAACAGGGATACATTGACCCTCCTATTTACCATACATCCAGTCTGATCTGGTTTAACTCTGCTGTCCTGGGGTGATGAATTCATAGGAATTCCCTCCATTAGCTGTCTAAGGAATTCTAGGTTTGCTCACATGATTAGAACAGACATCTCATAATTGTCTTTTGTCTCTTTAGGAAACCTAAAACATCTATATCTGAATGTTGGATCCAAGCACAGTCTTTCAGTTTTCCCATGTATTTATTCAAATGTATGCAAAGTATTTCTGACACCTCTAATCCATGAAGCACTGGAGTTTTGAGGCATTAATGACAATATTTGAAAATACTTCTCTCTCTCTCTTTTGTGCGCGGTATTGGGGATTGAACCCAGGGGCATTTTACCTCCAACCTACACCCCAAGACCTGTTTTTTATTCTTTATTTTGAAACAGGGTCTCACTAAGTTGTGGAGAGCCTCACTAAGTAGTTGAGGCTGGCTATGAACCCATATCCTCCAGTCTCAGCCTCCAAAGTACTGGGATTACTTGTCTCTTATTTTTTAAGCTTCAAAATATTTATAATGTTCTCTTACTTTTGTTCATTTATTCCACAAATGGAATTATATTTATTATGACTACATTATTTGTAAAATGGCCATAAAGTCACCAGCCACAGGGGTTGTTATGAGAGTCAAGTAGTGGATGCAAAGTACTTACTACTGTTAATAGAACAAGATAGTTGTTCAGTAAATGTCATCCTTCTTCCTTTTCCACACTGAAGGCCAAACCTGTCAGTCTCTGTTTCGGTCACTTTGCATTTGCCTTAAGTAAAACATATGTTTCTGTGGGTACTTATTTTCTATCTTACCATACCTTATGCTTCTTTATTTTATATTTAGGCTTTATATATGCACTTACATTGTGGTAAGCACATCAATGTATCATAAATATGATATGACATCTTGTCAACTGAAAAGATTTGCATCTGTATTTATGAGAAAGAATTTATGGAAAGGTATATCATTAGTAAAAATATTTTAAAATCTATTTTCAATGTGTTGTAGACTCCAGACTTCTTAATAAATATGAACAAACTTGAGTCATTTGTACTCTAGCATCCAAGTTATTACATCCTTGCAGATAATTGCATACACAGACACGAAATACTTCTTTAGAATTTTATTTTAAAAAGTCATGATTGTCTAGCACTATTACTAATCAATATCTTTGCTAATAAATATTTAGTGACATTTGAAAAGTGTGACAGTAAAGATCAACATGGAAGCCATTGCATTCATGTCATGCATCCAATGGAAAATTAAAGTTTGTCAAAATGAGGAAAGAGATTAATTAGTGTTGTTTTTAATAAGAAATGGATTGTGTCCTTGAACATAAAACTCAAGTGATGCCTAGAACCCAGATGGTGATCTTTTACAGTCACCCAAGTGATAGAATTAAATGTATGTTGTCATAAATGAATGCCATTCTGATATTTGTTCTACCTTTGCTAAAAATATGAACTCTTTAAGAATAACCAAGTGCACTTAGCTGACTTCCCAAAGGTATTGTAATAATTTTTACAAAATGTAAATGCAGAATTCCACAGAGACTGGCATGGAAATAACATGTTTTCCTTTTTGGTTCTTTGGCTGAGTATATACAGAATGATTTATTAGAAAGCATTACATAAACTAATTGAATTATACCTCCCATGGGAAGAATGGGATAGTTTTTGTACTGCCAAAAGTTCAGTCTGTAGGGTTTACAAGAAAGTTTCACTAAATTAATTAGAAGGCTTAATGGGAAATACAAAAGCAATTTCTTTTTAGAGAAAATCAAATTGTCATTTAAAGTTCTTGATCTTTCCTGGTTCAAAAAATTAAGGAAGATGCTTTTCCTTTTGTTCTTCATAATTTATATTACTTTCTTTTATTCTATTTAAATAATAAAGTGCTTTCTAAGAAAAATTTGCTAATGTCATTTTAGAAAATGAAAGAAATAAAAGCCTCGGGTGTTTAGAGGGATAGATGGGAGAGGCATTGCTGAACAGGGTAATCATAGACTCAGCCACTTTCAATTCATTCAACTCAATCTCATGCCAGGAAGTCAACAGGAGCCAGAGAATAACAGAGCAATGGCATCACTGCATCCACTGTCCAGTGCTTAATTGGAGGGAATCACTAGCCAGGCTACTTAATGTGTAAAATATCTCACTGACTTGAAAGATATGTTCTCTCAGAGAGTTGTGGTTTAGATCCTAAAGTTTGTCTTGTGATTTCTTAACTTCCTGTAAGAACAAATGATTATTTAAAATAATCTTTATCACACTATTTTTCTCATTGAGTCATCTGTTTTACTTTTTAAGCATTGCTATATTTAAGTAGTAGAATGCTTTCTTCAAATAAGATCTTGGAGAAAGAGAATAAGCTAAGCAGAAACACAGAGGACTGTTTTATCTGAAGACTAGAAACAGTGCATGGTACCCATTAGGCCCTTGCCTTTTCCACTGCAGAGTATTGATCTTCACAGAATTGTCTGAACTTTGTCTAATTCTGAATAAGAACTACCAATGTAGCCCAGTGTGTCTTAAACTTGAATTACATACAAATACCCTGGGTAGCTTGTTAAATTGCAGATTAAAGCTCAATAAGTTATGGGGCATGATTCTTCCATCTCCAGCTAACTCCCTGGAAATCCTGATACAAGCTGTCCATGGGACAGATACTGAGTCAGAAGGACAGTTTTATCTTATTCATAAGAATGATGATTCATAGAAGGGAACTTGGCCAAGGTCTTGAAGTAAGACTGCTACAGAACAAAACCATATAGATGCCTTGAATTCCAACCTACAGTTCATGATACTGCCAAATCTCTATTTTCCTTTCCAAGAAATTTTTGGCAATGGAGTTGTACGTATGATAATATATTATATACCATATCATCTAAACTAGATATATCTTACACACCTAGTTTATTCCAGTATCATCTTTATCTGTTTTCATTTTTTTCTTAAAACTTACATGTTCATATATGAAACTGATTAAGCTAAAATAAGGAAGACTTTTTTGTAATTCACAAATTAATCTGACTTATGGTGTTTTGATGTAAATAAAATGCATCTTTATTGTGTTATTTCGACAAATAAAATAAAATTATGAAATATAAAAATCAGGATTTCTTCAGAAAATCTTATAATTTTATTTCTTTTTTGATTTGGGGAAAATGTTCTTAAAATACAAGAAGATGGAGTCCTGGAAACAGACTGGAATGCACAAAAACTTAAATATAGGAAAGCAAAGTACATCATGGCTCAAATTACAATGTCAAGTTCACAAAAAAAGCCAGAATTTTTTGAAAGTCAAGGCAAGGCAAAGTTTTGAATACATTTAACAAAAAAAAGAAAGAAAGAAAGAAAGAGAAAGAAAAAAGAAACCTAACACTTCATTCACAGTCTTATTTTCTCAGATAAGCAAAAAAGTCTTGCAGAAGAAATCTGGGTGATTAATTTAATATGTCAGTTTGACTAGCCTGGGTGCCCAGATTTAACATTATTTCCAGAGGTGTTTCTGAGGGTGTTTGTAGATAAAATTAGCATTTTAATCACTGTACTCAATTAAGGGGGGCCTCTTCCCAAACTGTGATCTCATCCAAAATTTCTAGGGCTTGAAAAGAACAAAAGGTATAGGAAGGAGGAGCTTATTAATTCCTCCTGGCCTCTGTGGTTGAGTTTGAACACCTCATCTCCCTCATTTCATGAGCTGTGGAGTATCTTTCATTTGTTCTTCTGGTTCTCAGGTCTCCAGAATCAGACTAAATAACAACACTGGTTGCATTTCTGTGAGGAACCATGACTAGCTCAGAATCTAAAGTATGTATGAAAATCTCAGCAATATATTGTACTCTGAAATGGGGGGGGGGTTGAAAAGTTAGGGAGCACATATAATGATAGTGATGGAGGACATTTTGACTAGATTGATATTAAGGAAACTGTAGCATTGGAAGGGGCTGGTATTTGTGGTCAAGGGAGACTAGGAAAGGAAAGGCAGTTCCTCTGGTTGGCTCCTGTTTTGTTCAGCTTTTCCAAATATGAGCTCACTTTTGCACGAGTAGTGACAGAAATCTTCCCCTATCTAGGAAACTCAAGACTTATAGTGCACAGAAAATAGTGAAATAGAGAACAAGTTCCTGAGAACATAAAGGCAGTTGTGTAAACAAATAAAAGAAACACTAAGAGGCAATATTCACATGTTGCCAGAAGAGTATGTAGGAAAAGATTCTTGAACACATCAGGATGGTGAGAAAGAAGCAGGAATATACTGCATAAGGACTAAAGAATAGTATATATATATATATATATATATATATATATACACTATATATACATATTAGTAATAATATATATACTTATATATAATAATATATACTAATATATATATTAGTAATAATATATATAATATCTGATAAGATATTATATATAGTATGTATATATATATATACTATATATGTATATATACATATTAGTAATAATATATATACTTATATATAATAATATATACTAATATATATATTAGTAATAATATATATAATATCTGATAAGATTTATCAGAGGAGAGCCCAAGATGGTTACTGAGTGAAATGTGTCTCCACAGGTGCTGTTGAACTCAAATCAAAACTGCTGTAAAAGCAGCTTCCTGATGGAAGAAAATAAGCAGCAAAAAAGTGAGCAGAGTAACAAAAATTGAAGTGCAGCTGAACAGAACCCAGAAAGTGGTCTAGGGAGAGCAAAGGAGTCCATGCGCAACAGTGGTGCACACCATAGAGCAGCAGCCACCATTGAACCAGCTACCTGGAGTGGGGTCTACTAGCACTGAGACATCTAAAGACCTCCTGCATACCCATCAACCTACTGTGGAGAAAGCAACTCTAGAACTTCACACCCTAATAAAGCAGTACATCCCCACATGATTTACAGTGACCAGAACACCTGGGACAACCAGCTTAAGCCTGTGGCAGGGACACCCCAGCTCACTTCTCCCTCCAGAACCAGAGCAGGACTCAATTGTAAGTTGACTTCCTGACCAGGGCCCTGAGGCAACCAATAGACTTGGTTGTCTGCACTTCTAGCAATTGGATAGGAGCAAAAGGGAAGGAGGGAACCAGAACACACCTTACAGGCACCCTGGAAAATGCTCAGCATTTAGACTGCACTCCTACCACCAGTAAAGGCAGAGAGAGGGGTGTAGACAGGGCCTGTAGAAAGTGCAGAGCCTCAGGCTTCACTGGGTGCAGATCCAGAGGTGCCCTCTGCCTACATAGAAAAGAGCAGCACAGGGACAGGTCATGTGGAGAGCTCAGAGACACAAGCTTGCAGCAGGAGAGGCACCAGCGGAACTCTGTGCCCGCACTAATGGAGAGAGCAAATAAGAATGCCTGAAACGCCGGGCGTGGTGGTGCATGCTTGTAATCCCAGCATTCAGGAGGCTGAGACCGGAGGATTCAGGTTCGAGGCCAGCCTCAGCTACCTAGTGAGGCACTCCGCAACTTAGCGAGACCCAGTTTCAAAACAAAGAATAAAAAATAGGGCTGGGGGTATAGCTCGGAGGTAGAATGCCCCTGAGTTCAATCCCCAGTACCGCAAAAAAAAGAATGCCTGAAACAAGCTAAAAAATCTAATATAGTATGTAGACAACTAAAAGCCAAAAATATCCATGCAGATCCAAAAGGTCTGCAAAGGGCAACTCGGCTCGATATTTATATACTTGTAAGAGTTTCGGTTTCTGTTTCTTTATGTATTTGTGGCTTTTTGTTTGTTTTGGTTTTGGTTTTGATCTTTTACTCTGTTTTTGTTTTGTATTGATTTGTTTTATTTATGTTTGTTTGTTTGGATGATTGGTTGCTTTGTTATTTTTGCTCTGCTGTTGACTCTCTTCCTCATCTCATTTATAAGCTTCCCTCCCTCTATCCTATCTATTCTCTTCTCAACACTTTATTCTATTTCTTTTTTTCTTGTCTCATATCAAGACCATTTTATACCACTACACCTAAATACTCTACATTGATTACCAGAACTCCCCCACATAACCACTATCTCTAATCTTTACCATATATCACCTAAACACACTCAAACTCTTATTCCACTGGATCATACCTTTTACTTTACCCTATTCTTGCAATCATCACTGTGGCTTCTCTCTCCCCCTTAACCCATTCTTCACCACTGAACACAACCTGTTCTTGTATATACCAGTGGACACCTCTAAATCCCTACTGTACAGATTAGATCAGAGAAGGTGAACCACCAGAAAGTACTGCCAAACACCAAGGATAAACACACCTCTGCTGATAGAAGGAAGAGCTTAACACACCCCACATTGAGGCCTAAAAATGCAGAGGCCACAAGTTGTCCTACTCACACCTCTGAGATGAATCCCCATAACAGAAGCTGCTGACTTCTATGTTGACCATAGAAGCCATCAGCTGAACTCCAACAATGATAACATTACAGTGGGCTGAAGAAGCCCTAGAGTAATTGCAACTCAGTACAAGATACTATTAACAGAGAGAAAATAAAAATAAGAAACCTATAAATTGAGAGAAAGCTTATAAGAGCAGCAAAGACATAAACTTAAGAACAGGGAATGTATGGGAAGAAAAAATAGCAAAGAAACAATGAGCCACCACAATCCCACAATAACAGAACTCACCAACAAAGAATGGCAGAAATTACCAGAAGAAAAATTCAGATCTTTAGTAGTAGAAATGATACAAGATTTCTAGAAAGAATTCAGAGACAACTGGAAAGAAATAAAGGGACAAATAAACAAAGAATCTGACACCCTCAACAGATATCAAAGAGAAGCCTTGAAGGAAGTGAAAAATGAAAAAAAAATGGAAGAGAAGCCATCAATACAAACTATAAACAGTAGATTAGACCACATAGAAAATGTAATATCACTCTTAGAAGCTGACCATTCCAAAAATAAATTCATAATACATAATTTAGAAAAAAAAATTGACAGCATGAATTGGACATTGACAAGATCTGGGCCAATTTTAAAAGAGTGAACCTAAGAATAATAAGCATAGATGAGAGATTAGAAGTTGAAACTAATGGAATAAATTATCTTTTCAAAGAAGCAACATCAAAGAATTTTCCAAACATAGAAACAGAAGTTGACACAGGTACAGGGAACATATAGAACCTCCTCTAGACAAGATCAAAGAAGAGGTTCACCATGCCACATAATAATCAAGCTGACTAATGTAGAGACCAAAGAGAGAATCTTAAAGGAAACAAATATAATAGGCCAAGTGACATTTAGAGGCAAACCAATTAGAATCACTCCATACTTCCCAAACCAAGTCACGAAAGCTAGGATGGGCTGGAGTAACATATTCCAAACTCTGAAAGAAAATAACTTGCAGCCAAGATTCTCCTACACAGCAAAACTCTCTCTCAAAATTGATGGGGAAATAAAAACCTTCCATGACAAACGGAAACTAAAAGGATTTATGTCTTTAGCACTAGAGAAAATACTCAAAGAGATTAACTACAAAGAGGAACTAACAAGTAAATGTAAGAACCGAAGAAACAATAATTTCCAGGAAGCAAACAACTAAGCAAAGAAGAATAAACACTACTGCAAACAGAAGTCAAAACTCAAAATGTTAGGAATTAAAAATCATCTCTCAAAAATCACACTGAATATAAATGGTCTCAACTCCCCAATAAAAAGGCACAATGTGGAAAATGGATTCAAACCCATAATCCATCTATATGCTGTCTGCAAGAAACACACCTTGCAAGCAAAGATTCCCACAAACTAAAGGTAAAGGGCAGGAGTAAAGTAATCCATGCCTATGGAACTCAAAAACAAGCAGGAGTAGCAACCATGATATCAGATAAATTAGACTTCAGCTTAAGTTTACCAAAAGAAACAATGCAGGTCATTTTTTTTTACTAGCAAAAGAACAATTCAGCGAGAGGAAATAACAATTGTCAACATTTATGCCTCAAACATATGTGCAGCCACTTTTATAAAATAAACTCTGCATTATATAAAGTCACGCATAGATCCCAATACACTAATACTAGAAGACTTCAATAAACCTCTCACATCACTAGACCAATCTTCTAAACAAAAGGTAAGTAAAGACTCCCCAGTCCTAAAGAATACCATAAGCCAAATGGACCTATTTATATATTCTATTCTTTATATATTCTATATTCTGTATGTGTCTATATTCCAACAAAATGTAAAAATCTAGAAGAAATTGGGAAATTTCTAGACACATATAACCTTCCTAAATTGAGTGAAGAAGATATAGGAAACATAAACTGACCAACAGCAATCAAAGAGATAGAAATAGCAATAGTTTACCATCAACCAAAAAAGTCCAGGGCCAGTTGGTTTTCCAAGTGAATTTTATAAAACCCTTATAGAAGAACTAATCCCAGTGCTTCTTAAACTATTCCATGAAATAGAAAGAAACAGGACCCTCCCAAACACATTCTATGAAGCCAATATCACATTAATACCAAAGCCAAATCAAGACAGCTCAAGAAAAGGAAACTATAGGCCTATATTGCTGATGAACTTAGACACAAAACTGCTAAACAAAATACTAGCAATGTGTATTCAAAACCACATCAAGAAAATTATACACCATGACCAAGTCGGGTTCATCCCAGGGATACAAGGTTGGTTCACATATGGAAAACAATGCATGTAATTCACCACATAACCAGAATCAAAGACAAAAATCACATGATCATTTCAATTGATACTGAAAAGACACTTGATAAAATCCAACATCCATTCATGCTAAAAGCACTGCAGAGAATCAGAATAGAAGGAACATACCTCAACATCATAAAAGCGATATACAATAGGCCCACAACCAACATCGTATTAAATGGGGAAAAACTGTAAGAGTTTGCACTAAAAACAGGAACAAGGATGTCCATTATCACCACTTCTGTTCCATATAGTATTTGAGAAACTAGCCAGAGCAATAAGGCAAGAGATGGAAATCAAAGGTGTAAAAATAGGAAAAGAATAACTAAATCTATCCCTTTTTGCAGATGACATGATACTATACTTAGAAAATCCAACACAGTCAACCAAAAAACTTGTAGAACTGATCAATAAATTCAACAAAGTATCTGGATACAAAATCAATCTTTAAAAATCAGAGGCTTTCCTGTATGCGAACCATAAATCCATTGAAAAAGAAATCCAGAAAACAATTCCACTCACAATAGCACCCCCCAAAATAAAATACTTAGGGATAAACCTAATCAAAGAGGTAGAATACCACTATAAGAAAAACTATGAGCTGGGTGTGGTGGCGCATGCTTGTAATCCCAGCATTCGGGAGGCTGAGACCAGAGGATATGGGTTCGAGGCCAGCCTCAGCTACCTAGTTACCTAGTGAGGCACTCTGCAACTTGGTGAGACTCGGTTTCAAAATAAAGAATAAAAAATAGGGCTGGGGGTGTAGCTCGGAGGTAGAATGCCCTGAGTTCAATCCCCAGTACCGCAAAAAAAGAAAAACTATGAAAAAATAAATGATGAAGATCTTAGGAGATGGAAAGATTTTCTGTGCTTTTGGGTAGGCAGAATAAATATCATCAAAATGACCATCCTCCCAAAAGTGATCTACAGATTCAATGTGATACCCATAGAATTACCAAGGTTACTCCTCACAGACATAGAAAAATCAGTCCTTAAATTCATTTGGAACATCAAAAATCCCAGAATAGCCAAAGTAGTTCTTAGCAACAACATCCATGCAGGAGCCATCACAATACCTGACTTCAAACTATACTACAAAGCCACAGTAATAAAAATAGCATGGTATTGGCACAAAAACAGACACATAGACCAATGCAATAGAACAGAAGACTCAGAAACAAACTCACACATTTACAGTGAATTGATTTTTGACAAAAGAGCCAAAAATATACACTGGAAAAAAAGACAGCCTCTTCAACAAATGGTGTTGGCAAAACTGGTTAACCATATGCAGGAAAATGGAAATAAACCCCATTTTGTCACCCTGCACAAGAGTCAATTCAAGATGCATCAAAGACCTGGAAGTCAAGTCAGAGACCTTGCAGCTGCTTTAAGAGGGCATAGGTCCAACACTTCAACACATAGGCACAGGTAAAAACTTTCTCAACAAGACCCAAAAGGCACAAGCAACTCAATACATGGTATTGCATTAAACTGAAGAGCTTCTGTGCAGCAAAAGAAACTATCAAGAGCCTCAACAGAGAGCCCACAGAGTAGGAGAAAATTTTTGCCAGCTACTCCTCCAATAGAGGTTTAATATCTAGAATATACAGAGAACTCAAGAAACTCACAGCTAAGAATACAAATAACCCAATCAAAATATGGCAAAGGATCTAAATAGACTTCACAAAATAAGAAATACAAATGACCAATAAGTGTATGAGGAAATGTTCTACATCATTAGCAATCAGAGAGATGCAAATCAAAACTACCTTGAGATTTCATCTGACCCCAATTATAATAGCAATCATCAAAAACACAAACAACAGTGAATGCTGGTGAGGGTGTAGAGATGGGAGAACCCTAATACATTGCTGGTAGGATTGCAAATTAGTGCAACCACTTTGGAAAACAGTATGGAGGATCGTCAGCCAAATGGGAATAAACCTACCATATGATCCATCAATACCACTTCTGGGTATCTACCCAAAAGAAAGGAAACCAAACTATCAGACCGATGCATGTTTATAGCTGCACAATTCACAACTGCTAAACTATGGAACCATCCAAGATGTCCATCAACAGATGAGTGGTTTACAAAACTATGGGATATATACACAATGTAATTTTACTCAGCCATAAAGAAGAACAAAATCATTTTATTTGCAGGGAAATGGATGGAACTGAAAAAAATTATGCTAAGTGAAATTAGTCAGTCACAAAAAGTAAAAAATCGTATACTCTCCCTAATATGCCGAAGCTAGGGAGAAAGTGGGACAGAAGAGTGTCTGTAGATGAAGAAGGAGAAAACTTATATGAGCAAAGAAGGTGACTTAACTGAAGGTGATGGGGGGAGGGGGACACCCTAATGCACATGATGTACTTTCACAAACATATCAAAGTCAGTCACTAAACTGAACAACAACTTCTTCTTCTTCTTCTTCTTCTTCTTCTTCTTCTTCTTCTTCTTCTTCTTCTTCTTCTTCTTCTCTATATCTCCCCCCTCTCTCTTCTCTCTCTCCCTAGTGTTTTTGTGTGTGTACCCAAAATATTAACATAATTTTTCATGAGTCATGGCATCCATTCCATACTCAGTCATGTGTTTCTTTTTCTCTAGTATTAATTACCATTTTTAAACCTTACCTCAGATTTTCATCATAACAACAACAAAAGAACACATTTGCTCATATTTCTCACCATCCATCCCTAACATAAACTACACAATTTCACTTCCCTAACAGCTTCATATATAACATCATTCCTGTATTGACCTCAGGCTTCTATCCCATTAGTACTCCCCATATTTCTCCATGGCTCTTATCTCTTAACTTAGAAAGCAATCCACAAATGCCATTCAGGAACTACTTTCTGGGTATTTCACCATAGAGAAAGTTAACTTTTTTCCCATTTAGAAAAAAAAAAAAGTGGCTTTGCTGCCACATCCATTTAATTGTATATAAACATACCCTGTGGCTGACATAAATATGACTGGCTTTCAATGTGAAAATAAAACATAAGGGCTGTTCTTGTAGTCAGGTGCGGTGATACATGCCTGTGTTCTCTGTACTGAGGCTGAGACAGGAGGATTGCAGTTTTAACACCAGCCTTAGCAACTGAGTAAGACACCATTTCAAAATAAAATAATAAGGGTTGGGGGTGTAGTTCAGAAATAGAATAATGCTTCTGGGTTCAATATCTAGTTTAAAAAAAAAGAACCAAAAGTCAAGACAAAACAAAAGCTGTTCTTACAATTATTTCAAAACAAAACTTGTCTCTAATTTAATGTAGAAGAAATGTTTATGATGATCTATATTTAACATTTTTTTTGTTTTTGGTTTAGTAAATTGCTGTAAGCCACAAGTTATCTTGGGGTAAAGGCTGCAGCAGAAGCAGAAAGTGCTTCTGGCGAGTAGTCAAGAGGCAAACGGTTTAAAATAAATGGGTCAGCAAATATGTATCTGTAGGTATAGAATACATTACTTCACAGCTGATGGAGCAGAAGATATATCTGATAATTATCGCATCTTGTTTCCTCATATTTACCAAAGGAATAACAAACAAAAATTATATTTAGAGTACATTTAATGCTTTAGCAAAAAATTACACATTTTTAAAAAATCCCATTGGACTGTAATAATTAATTAATACAGTACAATACATTAATTATTATAGTTCAATGGGATTTTAAAAAAATAAGTCAGATTGGGACTCTATTTTAGGACTATCTTTTTTTCTGTTTTTTTGTTGTTGTTGTTGTTGTTGATGTTTGTTTTTTTGTCTTAAAATAGAGTCCCCAATATGACTTATTTACATGTCATGAATGAAATGTGAAGTTTCCTGGATCAGTAGAGGAATAACAGACCATTTAATAAAAGTTCTTGGGAGCCGGGCGTGGTGGCGCACGCTTGTAATCCCAGCATTTGGGAGGCTGAGACCGGAGGATCCGGGTTCGCGGCCAGCCTCAGCTACCTAGTGAGGCCTCCACAACTTAGTGAGACTCGGTTTCAAAATAAAGAATAAAAATAGGGCTGGGGGTGTAGCTCGAAGGTAGAATGCCCCTGAGTTCAATCCCCAGTACCGAAAAATAAATAAATACATAAATAAAAATAAAAGTTCTTGGGGAAACTGGCTATTCTTTCAAAAAAACATTGAATTAGATAATTTTGTTTCCACATTTTATCAATCATGACAATATATTCACTCTAGTTTAAAATGCTAAAAGTTTTATTAATCTTAAAATTTAGCAGATGAGACTATAAGAAATATTTTAAGTATTATCACAAGAAAGGATTGGATACAGTCCAGAATCATAAATATAAAACAAATATGAAAAGCTCACAACTTACGAGTGGTATTAAGCAAAAGTTCTGTAGTTCTAGAAAATTTGAATTTTTTAGAACCTATTGGGCATTGCTCATAGTTTATAATAATATATATTCACCAAAAAGAAAAGAGCAGGCAAGCCAAATTATAAGCACTATGAATCAACAGCTGTAAGGAGAAAAGGCACAAAGAAATGCGAATGGAAAATAATCACATAGAAAGGCAAGCAATCTTGGTAGTAATCCAGGAAAATGTAAATTAAAATAACAACATGCCACATTTTCCTCATCAAATTAGTCAACACTTTTAAAAACTGACTTCATTTAATAGGAACTAGGGAACTGGCATGCTCAGACTCTCATTAAGCAAGTGTGGTTTTCAACGTTTATTTAGAACACTTTGTAGCTATTAAAAAGAATGAGGCAGGACTCTATGCATTATAATGGAATGATTTTTAAGACATACTAAGTGAAAAAAACAGTCACTAAATAATGAATATAATGTGTTCAATTTAATGTTAAAGATATAAGGAAAAACATTTGGAAGCACATAGGAAATATTTGAACAATTTTCTCTATATACTGGATATATATGCATATATGTATATATATATACATATATACATACATATAGAAACATATATGTCCAAAATATGTATTGATATGTTTAATTTACAAAGAAAATATGATATTTATACTACCAAGAAGTAAGGTTTGAGAGGAACACAGGCAATATTTGCATTAGGGCAAAATGATACACTACACAAGTATCCTTTAATGAGAAACTTGTTAATTTTTATTTTTTCTTCCACATCAAGAAAAGATTTCATTGTCTAGAACCAAATGAATATAATATCAATATATAATTAAGCTCTTTAAAATTATTACATTCCCCAAAATGTGCTAATTGGTTCACTTGCATTATCTTATTTAATTCTCACAACTGGAAAGCATGTTACTGTTATTACTCTCACAAAATAGCTAAAATATGATTTCAGAATGTAGGTAACCTGTCTAAGAATTCTTAGCAGTTAAGGAGCAACACAGAGATCAGTTCTGCCTCTGCCTGAATGCATTTAACCTCCCTGTCGCTCTCTATAAAAGGCCCATTTTCTGAGCACCTACCATCTCTTATTTGCATCCTCATATCTTTGATGTAGGGATGGTTAGAGCTTTGTTTTACTGACAAGGGAGAGAAGCACAAATGATTTAAATAAATTCCCCACTATTTCACAATGCCAACAGCTGTCTTTTGTTCCTATGCTCACTCCCTTTGCCTGTCACTGTCAGCCAAAAAGGGCTTGGAAGGAGTCCTCATTATTCCAGGAAGTCTCACAAGATTGTCATCTACCAAGTATTGCTATGATCTTCAGCCAACAGATATTTCTCAATGGAACAAAGTATTCCACATAAAATACCATGTGTCAATAAGACTACCTAAGACTCCTGAAGATTGGAATACTGGTTCTGGGAGTATTACAGTATTGTAACCTCTTGGCCTATCCATCCGGTATTGACATGTCTGGATGGATTTGATCCTGCCTAGCACTCAGAGATCCATGGACAGCTCTGTGTACTGAGACCAGAGAGAAGGCAGATATAAAAGATAAGCCATCTACACTCTTATATTTAGCTTAAAGAGGCCTCCAGATTGCAAAAGTTCATGACAACAAGATGTGAAAAGAGAAATAAAAAGAAATTATGATTTGTAGTTTTGATTAAAGAAGCTGAGGAATCTAGAGGAAAGAGGAGAGAACCCTTAAACCATTAACAACTGCTAAAGAAATGATTCTGAACCCATAGTTAGTAGATACACTTTTAAATTCATTATTTTGTCTAAAAATTTTATAGTATGATACACTTACATTAATCTGGACCTCACATCTTGTGCCAGTCAATCCTGCATCACATGAACATCGATATGCATTAATAAGATCTATGCACCTGAAACAGAATTAGAAGTGATCTTTTAAATACATGGGCATTAAAACATAACTCTAAGAAAGTTTCACCATTTAATTTTTTTCTTTCTTATTTCAGGTGAAAAACAAACATGTTCCACTTCTATTCCACAAGGAATAGAAAGCAGAGTCTATTCCTGGTTTCTTATCCATGAAGGTGACTGGACTGAGAGAACGGATCAATTTTCATTTTTACCGTCTCCCCCATGGCAATGGAAAGAAGGAACAGTTCTCAAAGATAAAAGTGTGCCTGGGACTTATGGAGGAAACTGAACTAAGCTATGGCCAGACTCCCTTGCAATAATCCTCTCTTTTCTGCTTACAAAGTCAGTAGCAGGTCTGGAAAAAGAAAGTAACACTGCAGCAGGTGATGTGTGGTGCACCTGAGATACAATCTTCCCCTGCCACCTGCTTCTCCAACAAATATCCTCACTCTAGGTTCATACAAAAGAATATTCTGTCCATGCACAGAAAAGTTATGATACAGGAGTCACAAAATATCTTTCATGCACATGGGGATGAAAGAACCATTCTACTTAGGAACATTTTAAACACTAAGTATGTAGTATTATCTCTCCACAGAGCAAATAATAGTCATCCTACCTGCTATTTCTATTACCGTGAGCAGTTACCTTTAAGCATATTAAAGTCTAATTAATCCACATTTATTGAAAATTACTTTATGCTAATGAACAGAAATAAAAGAAG